>PVIA01003076.1:0-182513 GCA_004024845.1 Tonatia bakeri
TTCAAGTACAGTTTTCTGCCTTTTACTCCCATCCCAGCCCACCCCCCAGCCCTCCCCCCTCCCTCCCGTTTCCACCCCCCCTTGTTTTTGTCCATGTGTCCTTTACACTTGTTCAATAATTTTTTTTTTTAAGAAAATGTTTAAAAAGAGATAGTTGAAGCTTCTAGTCTTCCTCTGAGAAACCATCTCTGACCTCCGAATTCGGTGGGGCTCCCGTGTGCTCCCCCAGCAATCCGCCCTGCATGTGGCATGACCAGTTCACCGCCGGTCTGCTGGTCTTTCCCTTCCACTGGAGTCCCACTCTGTGCGGGCTGGCTCCTCTGCTCCATCTCCAGCCCCCAGAACAGTGTCTGGCTCACCACAGACATTCGGCACATTCTCATAATGAAAGGCTTCAGTTCTACATATAAAAATGCTAAGGACTTTTTTCTGCTTATGTCCCAATTTAAAAACGTGTATTAATGACTTTGGCTAGGTCATATGAAAATTACAATACTGGCCTAAAGGACCTAACAGTATACATAAGTGAAGTGCCCATCAATGTATCCAGCTTTCCAGACAGTCACAAAAATCTAAATTTAAAAAAGAGATTTTTTAAAAAATTTTAACCCAAGTTACATCAATCTACTTTGTGTGTTGGGCTCAAGCTAAATTACCAAATTTATTTCTCTATTTCAAAGTTTTAAAGTTGTAGCAGAAAAAACCATGTCTATTGATATAATGCCTCAAGCTCTACTTAGCAATAAAACTTACCTGCATTATGAACTTGGACTAGGACACAGGAAGCTCCTTAAATCAGAACGATATAGCGAAAGATCACTGTGAGAATCTTTCTGTGCACTGTGAGAATCTCCTGAACTTCAGAATGCACATTTAGGAGAGAAATAGGTTCTGTCCCCTTGAGACTTGGTGGTTTCCATTTTTGTGAGGGTGTGTGTGAGAAGGGGAGCAAAACCTCTTCATTTCTCCCCGAAAGGGGAGGTGGTGTTTTAAAGGTATTTAATTTTAAATGACTCTGGCTACACAGGTGTGTTGGCGCTGTGAAAACCCATTGGGGTATACACTTGTTCACTTTTCTATCTGAATATTTTTGCTTTAAAAAGGTAAATTTAAACAAATTTTGAAAATCAACCGAAAATTAGCTTATACCACCTCCAACGCAGTAACAACAAACAACATGCTTCCAAAGTTTAAATCATTTAAACCAAAGTGAAACGTGGGTTAATATGAACAGAATATGTGTTTAAAACAGAAGTTAAATGCAAGGGTGGGCGAAAGGAGATTTACATAACACAAATAAATAATAGTTAATAAATAATACAAGAAATAACTGTTTCATGTACCCACAACTGTAAGCCTACTTTTGCTCACCCTTTACACTCTAACTGGTTTTACAAGATTTGTCAGTATTGATAAACTTCCGGTTTCCCATAATTAATATTCAATCCAACAATGCATGCCAGATAACATCTCTACAACAATGCGAAGAATAAAGTAGGAATAAGCAGCAGGTAAACTATGGTAATTATTTATACATGATCTCTCTAAAAAGCCATTATACAACAATCATTGACAGAAGTGTTTTCATAAAAACCATTAAAAGAACTACATTTTAATAGAAGACACTTTTATGAAAGTGAAATTTTAGACGAACAGGTCACCATCTGAAAACAAGGCAACCCACTTTTGAGCTGTATCAGGATAGTGCATGTTTCGTTTCACGAACACCCTCCCTAACACTAAGCTGAAACAAACCTGAGAGGAGTTTCTGACTGCCGCGGGTGCCGGAGTCTTACCCAGGAGGAGTGTCTGTGAAAGAGAACAAACGCTCGTCCGAGCTGCATACCTTGGCGTCCCAGTCCTTGTTGAGATAATATATACACGTCACACATCTTCCATCTCCATTCGGATTATCCACATGACGGACGTATCCCGTTCCGTTGCCTGGGTAACAAGCAACCATGGCCTGCAGTGACAACAATGATGGATTTTAATGTCTGTGTCGGAGTTAAAAGAGAAATCGGCTATAAGCTTGTTTTTTACTACTCTGCCGTATACTTAAATTCTTCTGTAACAAAATCACATCAGTAGATACGAGGAGTCAAAGACAACCTGTTGGCACTATTTTAACGAGTACGAGGTACACGGTGAACAACAGAGGGCTGGTGACTCTTGTCTCACAGCAGCAGGAGGAGCTGACCCTGAGGGGTCAGACAGCAACACTGGTATGAACATTCAGCTGTCACCAGCTATGCCCTGGCTGGTATGGCTGCGTTGGTCAGAGTGTCGTCCCATAAACCGAAAGGTCACGAGTTTGATTCCTGGTCAGGGCACATGTCTAGGTTGCGGGTTCAGTCCTCAGCACACAGGACACATGCGAGAGGCAACTGATCAAGGTTTCTCTGCCTCTCTTTTTCCCTCCCTTCCTGTCTCTCTCAAATCATTAAGCAAGTCCTTGGGTCAGGATTACAAAGAAAACAAAAAACAAAAAAACCCAAAGGCCAGAGGATGGCAGGGCCCAATTTCATAGCCTTGATCCATACTGACAGTCCTGACCCAGCAAGCCCTGTCCTGCTCCTCGGGTGGCCTGCCCTCCCTGAGCTCAGGGCAGAGCACCTGCCTCACTGCTCAGCTCACAGTTAACACCTGTCTGACACCGCCTCTGATGGTACCGGTGTGAACAGGCATGATTTAGGTCAACTCCAAACCTTAACTCATTTAATGTCAGTGATTAAAAAAAAAAAAGACTAAATGATGAATCAGCACGGAACTAACCCCTCTTCAAGTCAGAAAGAGGGACTGTTTTGGTCAGACTAGAACAGGACGTAGTTCAGAAGGCTGCTGAGTGTTAAACATGAAAGTGGAAGGCGGGCCCAAAGGAAAAACCACCAAATTACTTGCGTGTTCTAGGAATGGAGTACATAATAATTAACTGGGCAATTTAAGGGAAAAAAATCTCAGAATTATGGAAACAACAAAAACAAAGATACTCAAGGTTATCAATTACTCTTGAAATCTTTATTATTTCTTCAATTTCTTTATGTGTTAAAGCCAGTGGATCAGTATTAATGTCAAAGAATTAGTACAAAGTTATCACATAGTAACTAAATTAATAATTAAGATAAATAATAAATGCTAACTTTTAAAGCTCATATTCAACTGATAATAAGTCACTCAGATTTTCGGCCTCAGAGGATCTCAGACAAGCCCCTGGCCTCTAACCGGAGATGTGAAAGAGGAGAGAGCCTCAGCACACCCCAGAAAATCAGACTGTGGTGAAAATGTGGAGACCCTACAGAGCCACACTACCAGAGGTTCTTGGGGAAGAGAAATTTTGTAGGAAACTGGCAAAAATTTGGAAGGTCACAAATTAATTCAAATAACTGTGTGGCCTAGCAATGATACAGTAAGACTGTGTTCAGCCATTCGGGAATGTGCTGAGATTCCCCCATCTGGGGTTTTAGAAATAGAAGAAGGTACTTCTACAAGTCTCATGAAATCTAGCAGCGACTATGCTTAAAACCAGAATTCATACTTTAACAAAGTTATCCTTAGCTACAGATGATCAAAATTTAAAGTTCCTTAAATATAACATAGCTTTCACAGTTCTGAAATGATATTCATGCTCTATTTCTTAGTTGGAAATTTTGTCATACTGGTATATTTTAAACATATCTGGGTAAAAGAGACTCTGATATTGCCATTTCTGCTTTGTTTTTAATATGCAGAAGACTCTAATGTACTCTTATTCACAATATTTTTAGTATATTCAGTTTACTTTGACTTAATCTCTTGGTAAAGTAACTAATAGCTCATTCCACACATGATTCTACCTGCTTAAGCACCTTATTAAGAAGTCATTAGCAACATTAGAAAACACTTATGGAATACCTACCACATCACACTACAGAAAGGGTCAGCATGGTATCTCTTTAAGGACTTACAGGGAAAGGAGAAAAAACAGGGCACACGAAACAAATGATAAGCAAATAATTAAAAGAATTCTGGAAAAAGGAACTACTCATGTGGAATGAAATAACAGGACAAAATGTTGAGCTACACCTAAAACCTAAGCTTCTCTGTAAAGGACAGACATGATCTGAAAAAGCGAAGGGGAAAAAAGCAAATAGGATGAGCATAACCAATGTAGTAAACAGTTAAGTTACAGTGAAGTATTTTTAATTTGGCAGAAATATGGTGAAATCTTAAAAATCAAGCAGAGGAAATAAGATATGAAAGGTAACCATGAAAGGTGAGCACCGATGGTCCTTGGCTGGGGACCCTCAAGCCACAATACGAGTTTTTACGGAGGCAGCTTCCTTATTCTAGAGTTATATGAAAGATCAGTATAAGAGGAAGCACTCTGCTATGGTCCGTCCCCCTCAACCCCTACCCCAGGGAGCTACGTGTTGAAATCTTAATGCCCAAAGATAATGGTATTTAAGGTGGGGCCTTTGGGAGGTACCCAAGACATAAGGGTGGAGTTCTTACCAATGGATTAGTGTCTTACACTTTTATAAGAGGCTCTGGAGGGATACCTGTCCCATCCTCCAAGTGAGGACACAGCAAGAAGTGGTTGGCTATTGCCCTGGCTGGTGTGGCTCAGTTTTGAGTGCCAGCCTGTGAATCAAAGGGTCGCTGGTTCGATTCCCAGTCTAGGGCACAAGCCTGGGATGTGGGCCAGGTCTCCAGCAGGGGTATGTGAGAGGCAACCACACATTGCTGTTTCTCTTTCTCCCTCCCTTTACCTCTCTAAAAATAAATAAATAAAATCTTAAAAAAGATAGAAGAAGGAGTAACGGCCATTCCTTTGTAGTTCTGTACCAAAGTCTGTCAAGACAAATTAAAATGTTTCCATCTCCAGAGACTTGTTAGGGCCTGAAGGGAGACTCCCTAGTTGTCCTGAGCCGTTCCTGAGGAGTAGCAGCACTAGCCCTGACTACACAGTCCTGAGGGCTCAGGGTGGAGGCAGCAGAGGGTCCAGACAGTGGTCTGAAAAAGAAACAATGCAGTCGCCCACTATAGAACTCTGAGGTATGTTCCTTATCTGCCATCTCTTTGAGACACCAACTTTAAATATTTCAATTTCCCATTGGGAAAAGCCTATTTAAACATAAGCAAAACAATTAAATACTGTTTTTTCCTTTTTGATATGAAAATATACATGATTGAGGGTGTTTTTAAGATTAAAAACACCGTAAATTTGTTTTTTACTCTGAGAATAAAAGGAAGGAAGAGGTTTGAGATACTTCTTTGGAATCTGAAGACATTTATTTCTGGCATTGGAAGGCTTGTATTCAATATGAAGTTGAACCAGGAAACTTTTATTTTCCCTTTTGAACTGAATTATTTTAAAACACTGATTCAAAGCTAAGAGAACTAAAATTTTATGAAATATCAAAATACAATTTTTGCCCTGAATGAGGGGACAAGGTTTACTATCTGAAAAATCTATCCTATGAAAATACATTGCCTCAATTTACAGAGCACTCTGCCCTTTGTAATGTTGGTAGTTAAAATTTAGTAAGTGCTTACTACAAGCCAAATGTGGATCGGCTCAGTTAACCGTCTTCAAAACAAATTTATGAGATAGATACAATTAATCTCACCATTTTAGATACTAGAAAACTGAACTCCAAGGAGAATGAAAAACTTATCAAAGGTCACAGACTCCAAGTGGCAGTCCAGAGGGAAATAACCGCCTCTATTCTTGCTCAATTCCTGGCTCAGTAAGGCTTGCGTTTCACTTGACCTAAAAGTTCAGATGAAATGGGTAACACGGGCTCACTCCTACGTGACGCCCATCTGCTACAGTGATACACTCTTCATGCACAATGCTCAGTTCTCCCAGACAGACGTACTGCTTAAAGTTTTTCCCAGCTCTCCAGTCACACCTGTTAAGTCTCTTCCCAATCCACTCCCAAAGCACACCTACCCACACCTGTGCCTCCCCTGGGGTCTATATAAATCTAGCTCAGACGGGAAAAATAAGTCACTGAAAGAACTGGACTGAGAATAAGTTGGTATTTACTATAAGAATAATTTTTAAAACTTCAGATATCAATTATATCAGCTTAGTTTATGTAAATCTCTTATGTCCTAAAGGTACAATTAAAAACTTTATAAAGTTATAAATTTTGTTCACTGCATTAATTAGCATATTGAATGGGGTAATAGGGAAGGGCAATTCGTGTGCATTTAATACCTTGACTTTTTTTAACTAAATTTTATTTTATAAATAATATATCTTGCCATAAACAAACTCAGACTTTATGTTTTGAGAAGTGACTTTTTCAAACCTGTATCATGGTGAAAATGAAACTAGCACAGAAAAAAAGATACAGTGATAAGAACAAGGGCAGTTTCTCTTCGTGCAGCCTCTAGAACACACAGGGCAGTAAGGGCCTTCCAGGAGACCAAAATTAAAGCCTACTCAGCTACATCCAAGCAGAAAGACAAGACTGGGAATGCAAGCACTGCAAGAGCATGATGACAGCTCATGGCAGACTTCACGGAAGAAGCAGTATATGAGCTAAGCTTAAAGGAAATATAAAAGTTGCAGAAGAGGGCATTTTGAAAAGAGTGAATTGTATACGGGAAGTTTTAAATGCAAAATACAGAATGTATCTGGTGATAAGTGACATTCAGATTTGCTAAAGCACAGAGTTCTTGAGAAAAGGGAAGAAAACTGGAAAGAGGGCCAGCTTGTGGAGAAATCTGAATGCCTGCTAAGCAGAATGACCTTTATTCTACAGGGAGAGGAAAGCCATCGTTTTCAGGCAGAGAGCAACATGGTCAAAGCTGCTTCAGAAACGTAAAAAAGTAAACTGCAATGGGTTTGAGAAAGGGCACAGGGAGAAAAATGACACTGAGAGGACCAGTCTGATCCTAACTGCAACAGACAGAAAAGAAATGACAGTCAGATACAGAGGAAGGCCTCGGCCTTGGACAGGCTGGCGGAAGATGGAGCAGGCACAGTGGGAAAGGGGGGTGCATAATGAACAGGAGAGGAGGGAAAGGATGTGGCCAGTGCTTCCACAGACAGAGCAAGGGGCAGGGCTGGATCGAAGATGGTTTAGAGGCTTTGTGTCTGGCTGAGCTCAGCTGACCACTCATGGAAATAGGGAACACGGGTTTAGGAGGGAGGAGTTCATCTTTTTGGACATACTGAGTTTGCCATGCTGGTAGGCCATCCAGGTGGAGACAGATGTTCAAATGGCAGTTGGAAATGCCAGTCTGGAACTCCAAAAAGAGGTCATGGCTGGAGATGCAGATTTAGGAGTCATCTTCACATGGGATAGCTGAAGCCATGTGGCTGCCAGAGAGTGCCCAGGGAGAGTACAGGGAGAAAAGAAGAGAACAAAGGACAGACTCTTATGGAACAGTCATTCAGAGTAAGAGCTCAGTAAGCTTTGTCGCTTTCCTGATCACAGGAAAACTGTTAAACAAATAAAATGTTCAAAAGCTGACTCATTGTAAATGATTTTTGACTAATTATTTTACTAGTTGTAAATGATAAATACATATTATAAAACAGAACTTATAAAGGAAAGGCATTTAGGCTTTTTCCTTAAAATGTATTTTTAAAACTTTTTGCTATTATAAATAATATTGTGATCAACAATTTTGAATCTCCTCCATTGTACGTATCCTTGATACCTCCCTAAAATTAAATTCCTAAAAGTGAAAATATAAGGCTTAAAATTGTACTGCCAAAATTCTCTCCAGATGGTTATATCAGCTTGTACACACATCAGCATTTTAATAGTGCACACACCCTCCCACCCATTCTCCCCTGGATAGTACATTTTCTTCCTACTACTCGATTTGTTAGGTAAAATTTTAATATTAGTAATGTTTTAATCATAACTGAATTTGTAAAAGCAAACATTTTTCATATTTTTATTGGCCACTTTATCTTCTTTTGTTAATTGCTTACATCCTTTGTTTTTTTATTGGATTATTCATTCTTTCTCTACTGATTTTTAAAAGCTCTTTAGCTATTGACACCTTCTGTCATATAACACAACAACTTCAACATTTGTACTATGCTCCTATACAATATTTTAATACAGGTAGTTATTATTTGTGCAGGAAGGCAGAATATAACCACATTAACCAGTAGTATAAATCGAAGTTTTAAAAAGTCCAATAGATTCTTTTGACCGTATTCATAGGAATGTGAAAAATGCAGGGGGAAAAAAGGAAAGATAATAAATAGCTTGCTCCAACTTACTCCCCAAATGGCCCAAGAATGATGGACTATTTAACCTCAGGCACATTACTTTCCTTACTGGGCCCTAATTCTGGCCCAGGAGAAAACACATCAGTATACATTGAAAAATAACTTAAGGACAGTGCTCCCAATGGGCCGTGTAATCTGGAGGCTACAGCGATGCCTACTACGGTCCACTTCCCCTTTAGCATGGAACTGACGAAGTTACTTTACAGATGCAGAATCATCTGGTGAAGTAGTTTGTATTTGAGCTGTGTGGCTCTGCCGTCAGGACAGAGAGCTATAATTTGTTAACCTCAGTTGCACTCTCGCCAGCCCCACACAGCTCTTCCTCAGGCTCCTACGCAGGGCTGAATCTACACCACTCACCCACATCACCCGAACCGCAGACGGAGTGGGGGACAGAGCAACCTCTCTCCACAGGAGGCTGGGGATCCCGAGCAGGCCTCAACTTGATCCCCACCCAGGGAGTTACATGGTTCTCCAGCCGCGCGAGGAGATGCCACTGGTAAAAGGCACAGGCTCAGACAACTATGGCAAGCTTGTTATGTTATTAATATTACTCCCTGGCAGAGTCTGCCATTCAATTTAGCATTAAAAGAAAAATAAAAACAGAACAAAAATCCAGCTGCTTATGGTTACAAATATTTATGTCAGCACGTCTCAAGGCCCCTGGGCAAGCACTAACTAAGCATGCAACAGAGGACGAAAAGTCCACACCTGTTTCAACTCAAGTTAGAACAGAGGTATAATTTAACCTATTATGTAAATTATTCCAGAATAGAAGAGCGTAATACATTTATTTGTTTTGATGGACTGGAGGATATGGATTAGGTTTCTGATACTCATCCTACAGTGGTGAGTTAACATTTGCAAAAACACTACTGGACATGCAGGGTGGACAAAAGTAGGTTCACTGTACCACTGCGACATCCTTTTGCACTAACAAAGCCGTTGTAACAATCTAACCCGCATATCTTTTTCCACATGAACTGTAAATGTACTTCTGCTCACCCCTGTACACAATCACTGGTTAATGTTGAGCTTCCAATCAAAAATCTCACTTCAGTGAGAAAAGTCCAGTGTCCTTATCTCTCCTCGAATCCAGAGTTTGGTAATTAGCATAACAGACATTAGAAATGACTATAAAGAATGGTGTTCAAAATACGTGGTTTGGCTAGCAATATGTCACGTAGGGGCCGCTGCTCTACACAAACACATACAAATCCAGTGAACCCGGTGGCTGCACTCTTTGGAACTAATTCCTGCTGGTTCTGTGATTAGTTTCCTATAAGGAAATTCCATTGTTTGATTCCAACTAGGTTAAACTGAATCCTAAAACCAGACTGGCATTTTTGGCGAGAATAAACCTTTCATAAAAGGTGTCTGTCAGCTCAATGTTGCTAAAAGGATGCCAAGAATAGGAACTTCATCCAGCTTAGGAAAGTCTGTAAGACTGTTTTTGTGCTTGCTTGCTAATACACTGTTGTACCTGTGGCAGAACTCAGAGTTTTACTGTCACAGCAGTGTGCCGGTTAAAAACTCGGTTCTGGGGGAGATCTACAGCACTCTCACAAATCACTGGCCTGAAACGTGAGCAGTAAATCTCAAAAAGAACCTACCTAATACCTAAACAACTGAACTGGTCTGGGGGGGGGCGGATCGCAACTGGAAGACAGTCATGCGAAGTGTCCAGAACAGTGTAATACATACAACAGAGTCATACAAAGTACCCAGTCGGCAAAGATGGTTAATACTTTGTGACGGGGATGAGGCATCAGAGAAGACTTTATGGAGAAAGTGATGCAGGAGCAAAATTTTGAGGGATAAAACTAGAAGTTTTCCAGAGTAGGGGAGACTGCAAGAAGAGGGGATACAGTATTTGCTAAAAGCAGGAACAAATACGGCACCTTGAGAGCAACTCGAGTGGCAGACACCGCTGGACAGTGGCATGCACAGATGGGACTGGAGGGCAGGAAAGACGGCCAGTGGGGCAGAGGGGCTCTTGCTGACTTGCCGAGGAGCTTTGTTTAGAAGCCCAATGTAGCCTAGTGTGTTCAGTAAGAGCCCTCTGGTCTAACTCTTAAAATACAATCATCCCCAACCCCTCCATCTGAAACTGTGATTTAGTAGGGATGGGATGAGGCCTGGAGTCTTGGGATTTTAAACAAGCATTCCAAAGGATTCTGACTAGCAACAGGCCAAATTCTGAGCAACAGTAGCAAAATAATCCTACTTCAAACTTCACAAACCTCACTCAGGCTACTGTAGGGGAGGGGCTGCAGAGCGTGGGATAAGAGGTTCCTGGCATACGGATGAGACCAGAGCCTGAATGAAGAGAAGGGGAGTGGGGGAGGACAGGACAGCCAAAGCAAAATTAACATTGTGAAACAGGGTTGGGTGGTGGTAAGGGAGAAGGAAGACCTCATTTAAAAAACCACCACCTTAGAAAAAAATCTTAAAAATACCCACTATTTGTTCACCTAACAGATAAGTTCTGAGTACCTACTACACATCAGACACTGCTCTAGATCTCGGAGACACAATAACGAACAGAACAAAGAGACTGCCTTCAGGGAACACAGATTCCAGTAGGAGGGAAAAGGGCAAACTGAACAAGTCAACACAGAATAATACATAGTCCGCCTGAAGAGAAGCACTGTGGGGGAAATGGGAATGGGGAGTACAATGAGGGGTGTAATTGTTAACGGAGTGGTCAGGTCACCCTCTTTGAGAACTGACATCTGAGCAAATCTGGAAGAGACGAGGAAGTGAGCGTCCAGGCTCAGCGTGCCTGGCATGTCGGAGGGAAAGGAGGGTCAGTGTGTCCGCAGAGGAGACAGCCAAGTGGGGGGAGAGTGGAAGGTGAGGTCGAGAGTGGGGGCTCAAATCACACAGGGCTGTAGAGACCACCAGCTGGCAAGCGACATCCCACAGCCTGCTTTGTACTGTCAGTAGTTTCAGTGGACACTCACTTGGTTACATTATCATCTTTGCCTGTTTTCATGCTACAACCGCAGAGCTGCGCGGCTGTGACTGAAACTGTGTGGGCCACAAAGACTGAAACTGTTCCCACCTGGCCCTTTGCACAATGTCTGCTGGCCCCTGACGTGGGAACAACTGGAGGCTGGCAGGAGTCAGAGGCTGGCCCCTACAGTAACTCAGGTGAGGGGTGGTGACTGCTCCGAGCAGGCAGTAAGGAGTGGCTGGAGCTCATTCTATTTTGAAGGCAGAATATGCAGCCTTTTCAGAAGGATTGGTATGGGGTTTGAGAGAGAACTCCTTGAGGGTTTGGACCGAAAAGCTGGAAAAATGTGATTACCGTAAATGGATGAAAATGACAAGTGACAATGAGTTCAGTTTTGAACATCTTTACTCGGGGCATATGAAAGGCACAATGATGGTCCTGCTCTTACACAACTTACATTCCATGGAACAGAAAGGAAAACCAATCATCTCAACACAACTTACCTTGACCAGACTGGGCACTGGAGTGAAGCTGGGGTCAGGGAAAATGGGTCTTGAAGGAAGAATAGGAAATAGCCAGGCAAAGGAGAAGAGGGACAATGTTCCCGAAAGAAAGTCACAATGGAAGAAACAGCATGGTGTGTGCGCACAGGCGTGTGTGCAGAGGCATGTGCAGTGCATAAAGTGCAAGCAAGGGGGGAGAAGTGTGAGGCAAAGGGTGTGATAGATGAGGCTGCTCGTGTCCAAGGCCCTTCCTGGAAGGTTAGCGTTCCTTGATAGCCTACTTAGACTTTATCTTATGGGCAGTAGGGAGCCACTGAAGAGTTTGAGCAAGGAAGTGACACAATCGGTTCTGTGCGTTTCGTTCACTGGAGTGGGAGACTGAGTGGCAACGCTTCTGAAGTGTAGCTGTAAAGCAATGGGCTTGCTGTCCTTATTGCAGCTGGGTAACTCTATAAAAGAATGTTTGTTTTGTTTTTAATTTTCTTAATGCAGAATCGCGCAATGATAACAACAGGCTGATATTTTTAAGTTCCCAAAATGAATGGACTCAAATGCAGTACTTAAACATTTACACTTAGCCCTAGTCTTAATGCTTAGAGACGTATTCAGTAATCGCTAAAATGCTCATTTCAATTAAGACTTAATAAACATGAAGTCCGCATTCCTTAGTTGAAAAGACGGTCATAAAACCATATAAATCAGACCCTTAAGAAATTAACAACTCTAATAACGAGCTGGTTTCCCCCCAACAATAACAGCACAACTCTCTTTGTACAGCGTAACCAAACACTGGTACTAAGTTCAACCTTTTTTTAAAAAATTATTTTAATTATTGTTCAAGTACAATTTTCTATCTTTTACTCCCATCCCAGCCCACCCACCCATCCCTCCCCAGCTCCCTCCCATTTCCACCCGCCCCTAGTTTTTGTCCATGTGTCCTTTATACTTGTTCAAATAAACCCTTCCCCTTTTCACCTGAAATTCCCTCCCCTCTCCCCTCTGAACACAGTCAGCCTGTTCTCTCTTTCTGTCTTTGGTTATATTTTGCTTGTTTCTTTGTTTTGTTGATTTGGTTCCTGTTAATGGTGAGATCATATGGTATTTGTCTTTCACCGCTTGGCTTATTTCGCTTAGCATAGTGCTTTCCAGTTGCATCCATGTTGTTGCAAAGGATAGGAGCTCCTTCTTTCTGCTGCATAGAATTCCATTGTGTAAATGTACCATAGTTTCTTGATCCATTCATTTACTGATGGGCACCTAGGTTCATCCTTTCAAGAGCGCCAGTTCCTCTGCACAGACCTCTAGTTTACACAACTGCACACAGTGCACCTCGTTTCAGTCCTGCAACGCCTCCGAGAGTTATGCAGAAAGTGGCCATCTTCACTTTACAAATAAATCTATCTGGGCTTTGTTTTTAAGTGCTGAAGTGTTTAATCTGTCTACTCACACCACTGCCTGGGAGTGTAAGTAATGTGGAGGACCAGATCTGACCTTAGAAAATAGTGATGGCCCTGTTTTAAATAACATTAACCTCTATTCTACTTTTGTCACTTTGAGTGAGTTTAATATTCTTTGTTTTTCACAGTTATTAGAAAAGTTGCTTAATTATTTATAAATTGCCATACCTAGACACTTGTATATTTATTTTCTGGATTTCCCCAACAGATTTTGGACTCCTAAAGAACACGAACCAGGTCTTACTAATCTATGCCAAACATAGGGGTTTAAATATCTGTTGAATGAATTGACTGATGATTGGGGGGTGGGAGTTGAGGGAGGTGAAAATAATGTGAGAGGGAAAGGAGGGGGGAGAGAGGGAGCGCCACACTTACTAAATTATGTCTACAGACTGGTTTTCATTCAGTACCATGTGACTTTATTTTGGCCCTAGGCACAGCTTGTTTTTAAGAAATGTTCAAGTAAACCTAGTGAGTGGTTTGTAAAAATAGTCTAAATGAAATTCAAGAGTTCCATAACAACTATTAAGCAGTCAAGTTTTCTAAATCCTAATACCTGGTGACTTTCAGGCACACTGCCAATAACTGCTGACCTCCAATACTTGTCTCAAACCTTCATTCCCACGACCCACTAGAGCAAGTATCTTGGCCACTGCTTCTTCCACCTCAGTCTGCAGAACTACGTGTTTCTTGGAACTGCAGTTTTCTGCTGGTCCAGGCTTAATCTTTATGTCTCAATGCTCACTAAATTCTGTAAATAACTGAACTACCCAGCTCTTACGGTCAACATTATTAAATGTCAATGTTTTGTAGGTAGAATTTTACAGACTGTTACTGACTAATATGTCTAAATGTGCTGTGGATAAAAAGGGAAGTTCTATTTGGTTCTAGAGCGTGATGGGGCCCACTGACTCTAACCGAAGTAACTGATGGGCCATAAGATAAAAATTGAAGACCACTATATGGATACTAATTTGAAGAGAATGTTGCAAGATGTCTTAGGGTCTAGTATCAAAGGTGAGGTTCCACTTCTGTATATAATTTGAGAGAATTTCAGTAAATTATGAAGGAAGAACCAACCAATCACATTTTTAAAAACATTGAAAAAACCCCCTAACTTCTGGCCAAGATAGAGGCATAGGTAGATACATTTTGCCTCCTCTCACAACCAAAAGAAGGACAACAACAAATTTAAAAACAAACAACAACCAGAACTGACAGAAAATCTAACTGTATGGAGGTTCGCCAACCAAGGATTTAAAGAAGAAACATTCATCCAGGCTGGTAGGAGAGGCGGGGACAGGCAGCCGGGGCAGAGAGGACCAGAGGCAAGGCAGCAGCTGGAGGACCCGGCAGGCGAGGCTGCTGCTGGTGATGGTCCCACATGTGCGTTCAGATAAACCAGGAACGACCAGGAAGCAAGACAGAAGCAAGACCGCACAACCCAGGGTTCCAGCATGGGGAAATAAAGCCTCTAATCATCTGGCTGTACAGAATCCCAACTCTACCGCTTCCTGGCTGGGTCACTCTGGGCAAGTGATTTAACTTTTCTGTGCCTGATTTCCCTTGTCTGTAAAGTGAAAATAATAGTAGACCTCTATGGTTAATAAACCAGTAGGCAAAAAGTGCTTAAGCCACTGCCTGGCGCACAGACAGTGTTAACTATTAGCTATGACCAGTAGCCACAGGCCCTCGAGCTGCTTCCTCATCTGGTAAGTTAGGGTTATCACTGTCTACCTCAAAGGCCTGTGAATTAACAAGGAAAACAAAGGAAAGTGTCCTATAAACCTCAATTCCTTTTTACGACACCTTCATTATAATCTCTAAGAGAGCCTACTGTGTGCACAGCACCACTGTAAATGAAATCTTTACCTCAATCCTCACAACACTGTATCAAATGCCTGCTACTGTTATTCTCATTTTATTTTTTAAAGGTTTTATTATTTATTTTTAGAGAGAGGGGAAGGGAGAGAAAAAGAGAGGGAAAGAAACATCAATGTGTGGTTGCCTCTCACATGGCCCCCACTGGGAACCTGGTCCACAACCCAGGCATATGCCCTGACTGGGAATTGAACCGGCGACCCTTTGGTTCACAGCCTGCACTCAAACCTCTGAGTTACACCAGCCAAGGCTATTATTCTCATTTTATAGACAAGGAAACTGAGGGTTAGGATAGCTAACTTTCCCAAGGCCACAGAATAAAATGGTCAGCTGGACTGTAAACCCAGGTTCTTCGGACTCGACAGCCCAGTTTTGAGACTCCATACAATATTGGCTTTCATACATATTCACTCTTTTGTACATCTGGGAAGCTAATAATGTGCCTGGTAAATGACTGATATGCATATGACATTCAATAAGTGTTTCTTTACTCAAATGAACCCCAGCTGTCTCCAAGCGGTCAAACTGTCTTGAGGAAGGGGAGTGTAACATGGCAGGGGCAGAAGAGCCTATGTCCCTGCTTTGTCTGCCACAGAGTGGTGGGGGGTCCTGGGTTGTTCACATCATCTGGGCCAGCTTTCCTTATCTCTAAAACAAGGAACCTGAGCTCGACCTCTTCCAGTCTAGCTGGAAGACTGTATGTCCCATCTGGCAGCACTTCTGATAGAGCAGAAACTTAAAATAAAAACTCTGGAATTTTAAAACTGGAAGATGCCATAAGGTCTGGCCCAACTCCTCAGTCATAGATGGGAATCCCAAAGGATAAAAATTCTAGGTCTCCTCATTTCCAATTGTTTGCAATGACACAAAGCAGACATTTCAAATAGAATTAAAAGAAATATAACTGGCACCACACAGCCCAAAATAATGCATGCCAAAATTAAACAGTACTTGGTAATTTTTATTGCTCTGAAAGCTCAAAGTTTATTAGTCACTATAAAAAACCAGATTTTAGTGCTTAAATAAACATCTCAAATAAAGACACATTAAGATATTATCTTTTAATTTTGTGAGTACCCAGTTCTAATAAATAAACAGAGCAACCTCAGAATAAAGTATCCTGATAATAAAAGCCTTGCAATAGCAGTATTCTCGCTTCCCTTTCAGCTGCTGGGCTCCACAGGTAAGTTTCTACGAAAAACAGTTTATAGCAACAGTTCCCAATCTTTCTTGGTTTGCATAGTAATTAATGTCTTAGGAACTTTTTAATGACAATACTAGGTCAAAAGAAGTAACTAATAGTTCTTTTTATTAAGTAGGATGAGCCAAACCACGTAGCAAGTATTTAAGGTCTCACAATTTAGCACCTGTTGGGCACTGCACAACTTTTCAAACCTTGGAATCAGATTGGACAGGACAATCTCATTTCCTGTTTCGCACTTATTTTTAGGTGGTACTTACTTTTTCTAAAAACCAGAGCAAGCACTGAAAATCCAGTTTCATGAAAGTATGACATCACCAAAAGAAATACACTAAGTCCGCCCTGGCTGGCGTAGCTCAGTGGATTGAGCGCGGGCTGCGAACCAGGCATCGCAGGTTCGATTCCCAGTCAGGGCACATGCCTGGGTTGCAGGCCATGTCTCCCAGCAACCGCACATTGATGTTTCTCTCTCTCTCTCTCCTCTCCCTCCCTTCCCTCTCTAAAAATAAATAAATAAAATCTTTAAAAAAAATTGTAAAAAAAAAAAAGATTTCTTTAAAAAAAAAAAGAAATACACTAAGTCCTCACTTAACATCGTCAACAGGTTCTGTAACTTTAAGCAAAACAACATATAACAAAACAAGTTTTACCACAGGCTAACTGATATAAACAAGAGTTAAATTCTCACCAATGTTATAAAGAAACGATATTGTACAAAGTAACGTTATTCAACAACCTACTATATAGCAATTAATGCTATGGTCCAAGAGATGTTGCTATATTTCCCTTGAAACTTCAAAATATTCCACAGCACCATCGTGAGTTTGCTACAGTGCCCCAGGATGCCTTACTGCATACTCCCGTGAACTGTGGGTCTAGGCAATCCTCAGAGCAGCTGCACCCCCACTGCTTGGGAGGTTGTTGGAAATGCAGACTCTCGGGATTCACCCCAGACCGATTCAGCAGCTCTACTTTACCAAGATGTATGTCTCAGAGATACTGTTAACGTGAAAGTCTAGACAGAGCCTTTGCCTACATCTTCTTTCTTACCACTCACACTCAACCCACTGCTTTCCGACTTTTGCTCTCATCACAACAATGCCATTGTTATGGCCACGTCCCCAATTATGCCCTCCCACTTTTTAATTAAAGCAATGCATGTCTTTTGTCCTAATCCCAACTAACCCTCTGCTGTGTTTGATACCACTGATCTTCTTGTTCCTCTATTCCTCCTTGGTTTCTAAAACTGCCTCGATTTCTGGGGTTTTTTTTTTCCTATTTTTTTTCAGCTTACTGTCCCCACCTCCCCTTTCTCCACAAATGAAAGGTTTTGTTTTCCCCAAGGCTTCTGTAATTAGCACTACTCCAGCTAAGCAAAATTCCTCCCCACCCCCACCAGAGAACTGCACTCAACCCAGGGGCTCCAGATACTATCTATATGCTGACCATGACAACCCTGATGGCTTTCTGGAGATTTAGACCAAAAAAACTAACTCCCACTAAAAGGTAGACGGGCATGTTAAACTCAGTAATTCCAAAACACACAAAAAAGAGCAAGTTTCAGAGAGAAGAGGAGTAAGGATTAGTTTCATATCAGATATAAAACCTCTAAAATACCAGTGAGACACACAGAAAGTATACACCTTAACAGTGAGAGAAAGAAACCCACCCAGAGAAACAGAACTGAGAGTCAGCAGACCATGATGGGACCTGCAGACACAAACTGGACGAGATCAAGCGGATGGACAGGCTGCAAACGACAGCAGAGCAGCAGACCCCACTCACTCCGCACCTAGTGAGTCAAACCCTTTCCTAACTGCATCCTCGCATCCTTCCGGTGATCCTGCAGTAAGGGGATGACCCCCTTTTACAGACCAGAAAGCTGAGCTTGGAATGGATTCAGGATAAATTCTGAGGTCATACAGCTAATATGTGGCAGGGGTAAAAGTGAAACCCAGGTCTAGTGGATATCAAAGCCAGTGGTCAAACCCCATTATCACAGAGAAAAGGACAAGAAGCGGGGTGAAAAACAGAGGCGACAATTCTGAAAGCTTACTGTGTACCAGGTACAAAGCTCATTTACTCCTTTCCACAATCATGACGTTTAAGTACCACTGTTATTCCATGAAACAAATGTGAAAACAAGGCAGATAACTTGCTAGCATCACACAACTAGCCAATGGCAGAGCTGGGTTTTGAATGCAAGTATTCTGACTCTGAATACCAGCTTTAGGTCAAGTGCTATAGAGTGGCTACCGAGAGAAAAGAACAGGTCCTTTTACAAGATGGAGTAACAACTTTCAAAAGATTAGTTTCAGAATAGCACTTGAAGGTACATGTCATATTTTAAGGGCACTGAGGACCAAGTACATGATGACCAAGTAAATGCAGATGGTATCACCTACTAAATCTTACTGAAGAAATGTCCTTCGGACACCTGAGCTATCAGTCATCACACTTTTTGTGGGTGCGTAGGAGAGGCAACCAATTGATGGTTCATTCACCTGGATGTTTCTCTTCCTCTCTTTCTCCCTCCCTTCCCCTCTTTCTAAAAATAAGCTTCAAATCTTTTAAAAAATTAAGAAATTTCTGTAACGCATAGAGTAAGACCAAGTAGGAGAACTGAAAATAAATACAACATCCCCTAAAAAATGTATACAGAAAAACATACACTTCACATGTCTGAGCTAGGAAGCCAAGCACTTTGTGCCCTGGCTCTGCAACTTACTAGCTGTGTGATTTGGGGCAATTAAAAAAATCTCCCTGTGCTTCAGTTTCCTCAAGTGTAAAATGACGAAAACAGTAACTATACCTCGTATGGTTGTTGTGAGAATTAAAGAAAATAATCTGAGTAGAAAGACTATTTGCTTCTTAAGAAGCATTCAGTAATGTTGGCAAAATAAGATTTTTATAATCTTCTCTAACCCAACAATTCTACTAGAAATCTTATTTAGAAATCTTGTAAAATATACATATACCTTTGAGAATATCTGATAATTATGTGCCACAGCAAAAAATTAAAAATCACCCAGACTTCCACAAGTAGTTAAATATTTCTGATATAATCTTTCACTTAGTATAGTGGTTGAGATTCACTCGCCTTGTTGTATAAAACAGCAGTTCATTATGTGTCACTGCTGAACAGTATCCCTTTGTATAATGTGACATTTATCTAGTCCCCAGAATATGGGCACTCGGATTGTTTCCTGTTTTTGATGACAATGAATATTATACTTAAGTCTTTGTGAAGACATTCTTATTTCTTTGTAAATACTTCAGCTTTGAATACTCAGATACGAAGTCATATGATGTGTCTGGATTTAACTTTAGGAGAAACAGCCAGCTACTTTCCAAAGTGGCTGTACCATTTTGCATTTCCACAAGTAATGAATGTATCCATGTATGAGGATTGCAGTTGCCCCATTTCCATGTCAAAACTTGGTACTGTCAATATTTTAAATTTTAGTGTATACATGCATACTGGTATCTCAGTGTGCTTGGAATTTTCATTTTCCTAGCAACCAATGATATTAAGAATCTTTTCATGAATAGTTGGGTCATGTATGCGTCTTCTTTTGTGAAATATCTAATCTTTTGCCTACTTTTCTGTTGGGTTGTCCCTCTTTTCATTATTGAGTTATATTTCTATACATGCTAGATACAAGTTTTGTTTTTTTGTTTTTTAAATCAGGTACATGTTTTATGAGTATTTTCTCCCAAAGGGTTGACTTAAAAAAAAAATGGTGTTTTTCAAAAGCTGGGGGAGCAATTCTTACATCGGAAAAAAACAGACTTTAAAACAAAGGCTGTAATGGGGCAAAGAAGAATATTACATAATGATAAAGCGCTCAATCCAACATGAGGACATAACCCTTGTAAACATTTATGCACTCAACACAGGAGCACCTCAATATGTAAAGCAAATACCGATGAACATAAAGGGAGAGGTCGATAGTAGTACAGTCATAATAAAAGGACTTAAACCCAATGACATCAATGGACAGATCTTCCAGACAGAAAATCAACACGGAAACAGCGGCCTTACATGGCACATTAGACCAGATGCATTTAATTGATATTTTTAGAGCATTTCATCCCAAAGCAACAGAATATACATTCTTTTCAAGTGCACATTAAACATTTTCCAGGATAGACTATATGTTAGGCCATGAAACAAATTGCAATACATTTTAAAAACTCTGAAATTATATTAAGCATGTTCTCTGACCATAATGGTATATATAAAGGTAGACATCAATTACAAGAGGAAAAAACACACACACAAACATTTGGTGGCTAAATAACATGTTACTAAATTATGAAAGGATTAACAATAAGATCAAGGAAGAATTAAAAAGATACCCTGAGACAACTGAAAATGAAAACACAACAACCCTAAACCTATGGGACACAGTGAAAGCAATTCACAGCAATACAGGCCTACCTCATGAAACACAGAATCTCTCAAATAAATGATCTAACCTTACACCTAAAGGAACTAGAAAAAGAACAACAATGCCCAAAATGAACAGAAGGAACAGAATAATAAAGATCAGAGAGTAAATACAAAATAGAGTCTAAAAAAAAAAAAATACAAAACATCAATGAAACCAAGAGCTGGTTCTGAGAAAAAATAAAGATTAATAAGCCTTTAACTAGACTCATCAAGAAAAAAAACAAAAAAAAAAAGATGACCTAAATAAATAAAATCAGAAATGGGAGAGAAGTGACAACTGACACCACAGAAATACAAAGGGTTATAAGAAAATACTACGAGTAATTATACACCAACAAACATCTGGAAGAAATGGGTAACTTCTTAGAAACATGCAGTTTTCCAAGACTGAATCAATAAGAAACAGAAAATCTGAACAGACCAGTTTTGACCAATGGAATTGAATCAGTCATCAACAAATAAAAACTTCCAACAAATAAAAATCCTGGACAGATGGCTTCACAGATGAATTTTACCAACACTGAAAGAAGGATTAACACCTATCCTTCTGAAGCTATTCCAAAAATTTCAAGAGAGGGGAAGGATCTCAAGCTCACTTTTATAAGAATGGCATTATCCTGATTCCAAAAGCAGACAAAGGCATTACAAAAAAGAAAACTATTGGCCAACAGCCCTGATAAACATAGATGCAAAAATCCTCAACAGAGTATTAGCAAACTAAACTCAACAATACATTAAAAACAACCATACACCATGATCAAGTGAGATTTATTCCTGGGATGCAAGGTTGGATCAGTATCTGCAAATCAATTAATGTGATGCACCACTTAAACAAAATGAAGGATAAAAATCATATGGTCATTATGGATAGATGCAGAAAAACATCTGACAAAATCCACTACCTATTTATGAAAAAACTCTTAGTGGGAATAAAGGGAACATACCTCAACATAGTAAAGGCCATATATGACAAACCTGGAATTAACATCATACTCAGTGGGGAAAAGCTAAAAGCCTTTTCCTTAAGATCAGGAATTAGACAAAATTGTCTGCTTTCACTACTTTTATTCAACATAGTATTGGAAGTTCTAGACACAGCAATCAGGAAAAAAAAAGATAAGATAAGATATAAAAGGCATCCAAATCAGGAACAAAGAAGTAAAACAATTATTTGCAGATGACATGATACTGTAAAGAGATAACTTATGGTTCTACAAAAAAACTACTAGAACTGATAAATGATCCAACAAAGTAGCAAGACACAAAATTAATTGGTTGCATTTTCATATATCAATAATGAACTATCAGAGAAATTAAGGAAAAAACATTTACAACTGTACCACAAAATAATAAAATAAAATACCTAGTAATAAATTTAACCAAGGTAAAAGACTTGTATTCAGAAAGGCACTGAAGAAAGAAATTCAAGAATATAAAAATAAATGGAAGCACAAACTGTGCTCACAGAAAGGAATAATTAACATCATTAAAATGTCCATACTGCCCAAAGCAATCTATACATTCAACGCAATTCCTAACCAAATACCAATAGCATTTTTCACAGAACTAAAACAAATAATCCAAAAATTTATATGGAAGCACGAAAGACCCTGAATAGTCACAGCAATCTTGAGAGAGAAGAAGCAAGTTGGATGTACAGACACATAGATCAATGGAACACATAATGAGCCCAGAAATAAACTCACACATATGTGATGTCACAATTAATAAATGACAAAGGAGGCAAGAACACACAAAGAGGTAAAGATAGTAGATGGTGTTGGGAAAACTGGACAGACAAATGCAAAAAAACCCAAAAACCAGAACAAATCCTATATACTACATACAATAATAAACTAAAAATGGATTAAAGACTTAAATGTAAAATTGAAACCTTACTCCTAGAAGAAAACGTAAGACAGTAAACTCTGACATTTGTCTTAGCAATATTTTTCCTGATATAGCTCCTCTGGCAAGGGGAACAAACAAAGAAGAAATAAAAAAACAGGACTATATGAAACTAAAAAGTTTGCACAGCAAAAAAAACAAAAAACAAACAAACCATCAACAAAGAGAAACTCTACTCAATGGGAGAAGATATTCACCAACTGTATATGTGGTAAGAAGTCAATATCTAAAATTTATAAAGACCTTACAAATCAACACCAAAACCCCCCAAAATATCCATTAAAACATGGGCAGAGGATTTGAATACACACTTCTCCAAAGAGAACATACAGCCAACAGACATAAAAAGATGCTTACATCGCTAATCAGAGAAATGCAACATCACTCATCAGAGAAATGCAAATTAAAACTACAATGAGCCCTGGCTGGTATAGCTCAGTGGATTGAGCGCGGGCTGCGAACCAGGCATCGCAGGTTCGATTCCCAGTCAGGGCACATGCCTAGGTTGCAGGCCATGTCCCCCAGCAACCACACATTGATGTTTCTATCTCTCTCTCTTTCTCCCTCCCTTCCCTCTCTAAAAAAAATAAATAAATAAATAAAAACACAATAGAAAAAAAAAACTACAATGAGATATCACTTCACACCTATTAGAATGGCTGTCACCAATAACTCAGCAAACAAGTTTCAGTGAAGATGTGGGGAAAGTTAACCCTCGTGCACTGTTGGTGGGAATGTGTGGAAAACAGTATGGAGGGTTCTCCAAAAAATTAAAATTAGAGCTACCTTATGACCCAGCAATTCCACTTCTGTGCATATGTCCAAGGAAACTCAAAACACTAATTCGAAAAGATATATGCACCCTTATGCTCAGTGCGGCATTATTTACAACAGTCAGGACATGGAAGCAACCCAAGTGCCCATCAACAGACAAGTGAGTAAAGAAAATGTGGTATATGTATAACGAAATATTACTTGGCCATGGCAAATAAAATAAAACCTTACCATTCGTGACAATATAGGTGGACCTAGAGGGTATTATGCTAAGGGAAATAAGTCAGACAGAAAAAGACAAAAATAATAAGATTTCACTTATATGTGGAATCTAAAGAACAAAATAAACAAATAAATCAGAAACAGACTCATTGATACAGAGAAAAAAAATGATGGTTGCCAGATGGGTGAGGGGAAGGAGGCTGGGTGAAGAAGGTGAGGGATTAAATACTGTAAATTGATAGTTACAGAACAGTCACAGGGATGTAAAGTACCTCATAGGGAGTACCGTCAATAATACTGCAGTAACTGTGCAAGGTGCCAGATGAAATTACTGGGGGAGGTACTGGGGGATCACTTCATAAATTATATAATTGCCTAGTCACTAAGCTGTACCCCTGAAACTAATATAAAGTAATAATGAATGTCAGCTGTAATTTAAAGATACAATTTAGTAAGTAAAATAATCACCACTACATTTAAAGTAATCATAATCACTACAGCAACTACAATAATGCAGAGGACCTATTATTGTCAGGCACTGCACTAAGCATCTTAAAAGCCCTATAAAAAATAAATGGGTATTTCTCAGTAAGCAAAAGGCTTTAATGTTTAAAATCAAATTTGTCAATTATTTTCTCTTACAGCTTTTTTTTTTCTTGTCCTACAAAATCTTTACCTATCTCAGCATCATAAAGGTTTTTTCTTGCCCTAGCTGGTGTGGCTCAGTAGATTAAGTGCCAGACTATGAACCAAAGGGTCGCAGGTTCGAGTCCCAGTCAGGGCACATACCTGGGTTGCGGGCCAGGTCCCCAGTGTGGGGTGTGTGAGAAGCAACCATACATTGATGTTTCTCTCTCCTTCCCTTCCCCTCTCTGAAAAGAAATAAATGAAAATCTTAAAAAAAAAAAAGATTTTCTCTTGTTTTCTTTTAAATCTGTATGTCTGTATCTATTTCTTCTGTGACTCAGTTTATTTCGTGTTGTTAATTTCCATGTATATGGACTTGCAAGATTTCTACTGCTTATTTCTAATTTAATTCATTGTGGCCCAACAACATACTCTGAATGATTTCAATTCTTTCCAGTTCATTGAGACTTCTTTTATGGCTCAGTATAGGGTCTATTCTGGTGAATTTTCCATGTGTGCTTGCAAAGAACGTGTCTAATTTTGTCATTTCAAGGAGTGTTCAACAGATGTCAATTAGGTCAAACTGGCTGATAGTGTTCAAAGTCTTTTATTGTTCCCTCGCTGATTCTCCGTCTCCTTGGTCCTAACAATTACTAAAACAAAGTATCTCTATCTATACTTTATTTGGATGCTGCCCTTTTCTATTCTGCCAGTTTTTGCTTCATGCATTTTGAAGCACTGTATTATTTTTATATTCAGAAAATATATAAAATCACAAACAAAGCTGCTCTTTCTTTCTATATGTAAGATTTTTAGCTATGATATATATGTAATTCCCAAACTGAAAAGAAAGTAAGTGCTAAATTTAACAAGTATTTAAGCTATATTAAATAATTCAAAGTATCAGATAACTCAGAGCAATTACTTTTCTATATCTAAATAACATATTTCCAAAAAAAAATACATAGATACATGTAGTTTAACTTCACTTTCTTCTCAATTTCTTATTTCCAAATAGCTTTATTTTCTTTGTAAATGAAGAACTTTATCCAGTGTCAACATAAAATACTACTTCCTATATGTTTAATAGAGTATTTCACATCTAAATGGTTTTGTTTCAACTATTAAAAATGTTAAGAATGATCAACTTTAGGAAAAAAGTGTGGAATCTACAAGCAACTTCTTAAATCAAGGGCAACACGAGCTTCTTAAAATGCACTTCCCATTGACTAAATGATTAAATCAATCAAATTCAACAGTGAACGCACCAAAGTAATCCTACAAATTGATAACATCCACAAGATGATAGTTTAAGAGTAAAGAAGCCTTTAAACATGAATGAAAACTATCTACCCACCCCAATATTCCACATTATTTTAGGAAAGAAAGAATTCTAGGATTTTGTTTTTAAAGTCTCCTATAGACTACACGGTAAATAAAAGAAATACCAAATAAGTAATAGCAACAAATTACAAAACATTTAATCTGTGTTTACATAAATAAAGACTATAAAATAAGTATAAGCTCATTTGTATGAGATTTGATCCAATCTTTTGAATAGGTACTAGCTTATTTGTATACATGACTAGCTTTTAACATGAACATCCAGGAGAACCTGAGATCTTGCACCCTGGCATAAGTCATCAGTTTGGCTCAAATAAACTTGTAACAAATAGTAAATAAAATTAACATCTAAAGGTTTCAATCTTTAAAATGTACCTTAAATAATTAATTTAATAATTATGAATAAAATATTTATTGCCGCGGACTTCATTCTGCTAAGGGGGAGAGGGTATGGAGAGAAAGACCCTTCGATGAAGGTGTCCCTCGGTCTGCGTTACTTCATTACTCACGATGCAAAACAAGTACCTGAAATTCAGTTCAAGGTGCCCTTGTAGTCTGATCAGTTTCTTCTTTCACAGTGCCAAGGTTATGTGCCAGCTGCCCAAGAACAACAGATTCTTTTTAATTGAAAATAAGGTTCAGACCTGACTGGTGTGGCTCAGTGGATTGGGCACTGTCCCTCAAGCTGAAAGGTCACAGGTTTGATTCCCAACCCAGTCAGGGCACAGGCGGGCCAGGTCCCTGGTTGGGGGCTGTGAGAGGCAACCATTCTCTCCCTTTCTTTCTCCCTCCCTTCACCTCTCTCTAAAAATAAACAAAATCATTAAAAATAAAAAAAAGTCATGGTACATACCAATTAACTTGTTTCATTTTATAGCCAGACTGTACAAGGCAAACATGTTTCAGGAGTCTGCACATATACACAGTACCACTAGTTTTAAGTTGTAATGTATATCCTTTCAAATGGTTCTCTCTAACAAGCTGACTGCTGTGGGGGTAGGCAGGCAGAGGGAAGCAAAGCATAGTTCCACAGACATGGGGCGAGAAGGGCAACTGAGTAACACAGAAGGCTTACTCTACCGTAACCAGTCATGACATGCTTACAAACATTTTCATTTTGCTTTGTTCTTCACATAACAGGGGTTCTTAATGTAGAGACTACAGACGGGCTTAATGATGAGCAAAATTTTGCGTGTAAGCTCACTTTTAGGGTGAGAAGGTATATAGCTTCCATTAGATTCCTAATGGGCCTGGAAGGAAAGCAGAGTTAAGGACCACTAACATAAGCACCTTGGAAAAACCGTGTAAGCTTCCGGGAAGGGATGCTGTTTATTATCATATCTAATTTTTAGCTGAAATTTTCTTTATTCAAGGAATTTGATTTCAAAATACACTGGGTTGTAACCACCCAAAAACAACCATAAATAATCTGTGGTAAATATTAAATCTCAGGCTATTTTCTTTACCAATAAAAAAAAATTGCACAGAGAATGAAAACACGTTTCAAATAGAGAAATTAAGCAAAATTGGGATGTGAAATCTTTTTAAGCATAAAAATGTTTGTATGCATTTCAAGACCAATTTCAAATGACCTTCCACGGTCCGGTTTCTACCACCAGCACTACCAGTGCCCCCTTCAAACAGCTCAATCAACTGTTCCCACGAAGCCGATTAAATGCTTGAATGTAGTTAAAGCCAAAGGTTTCCTCATCATAAATAGTTCTCATCTTGTCTTCTTTTATTAACCATAACTCTTAAACCTCCTTTAATATATTTGAAAATCTGAATAACTTATAGTTCTAAAGCCAATTCAAGACTATGACAATTTTAGAAGCTTGTAATTTTGCTCTTGAAAATGTTTACTCTGCACATCAATCATGGGGTATTGATGTTGAGCTTTGGGTCAGCTCGCTAGCCACAAGCTTCTCCTAGGGCATCCAGAAGAGTATCCAAGAGGTTCCTTTCGACATCATGTCCGTTGTGTTTCTTTGTTTTGAAATGACACGTGATCCTCGGCAATTCTGATGCCACTGGTGGGGGTGAGGGAAGTAAGATATTCAGGCACTGTCCCCTCAAGATTCATGATGGGCAGGATTCTACCACAATCTCTCAACTGACCAACTGACTTTGGGCCTAGGCAATGGCATAAAACTTCATTTCACCTTCAGAGCAGACCTTTGTCCCAGTATCTGGAGTTAAAAATAGTTTAGGCCATGTTGGTCTGGGTTATTTTTATCTGGAAAATAGGGACTAGAAACAGCATTGTAAGCAGAGAATGGAGAGCTGACCACAATAGGACAACCCCCTCCTCCACCCCGCCCAGACTTTCACAAAGTCTCACTGCAGCTTTAGAAACTAGACTGAAAGAAGGGGATGCAGAGGTGAGGTACCAGGCAGGTCCACAGAAGCAGTCACGAAGTGTTAACAAGACCAACAACAAAAGGTGTCTTGCATGTGACAACAGTATAAAACAGCTCCCCTGCCCTTACAACGTTCTAGAGAGGATCCTTCAGGAATAAAATGAATACAAAGTTTGCAAGAAAAGCGGGCTCAGTGAAGGCTGAGTTGAGGGAGTATTTGGAAATGGGACTCAAGCTAGATCCTAAAGAATGTATGAGGCCTGCATGGCTGGGGCAAGGGTGTGGGAGTCATAAACCAAAGAATTCACAGATGTGCTGGCAGGAGCAAGGAGGAGAACTACGAGGAGGAAAACAGCCTGGCTGAAATGGTGGTTGTGTTCCAGAGAAGAGTAATGAATTACACTGGGCCTGAGCAACTGTCAGCATCAAATGGGTAAGAATCAAACTGTAGCCTTTAAACAAATCTTGGGAGACTTTTGAGCAAGATTTTTATAAGGGCTGGTAAATTCAAATGAAATCAATGTAGGTTGTACCTGAAGAATGAATTAAGGGAAAAAATATAATACTGTGTAACAATCCAGGTATAAAGTAATTAAAATCCCAATTAGGGTGGTGCAGTGGAAATTCAAATATAACACTGAGTGCTGGACACAAGAAATTGCATATACTGATGTGAACAGGACAAGGGCCCCACTCTAAAGTGGCTCACAATTAGCAGAGGAAATCACCTTTATAAAGGGGTTCCACCAGTGTTAAGAAATGCCAAAACTGCAGACAGAATGGAGTTGTGGTTCTGCTTAGAGGGAATGGGACAAGAAGCAAGTTAGAGAAACCTCCCTACCACCTTTCCACACAGAAAGAGCCAAGGAAATATGCAGAGGCAGAAAATGGAACCTACAAGTAGGAAATGATGCAATGTTCTTTGAAAAAAGTTGTTCATCATACCAAGATTTTGGGATGAACAAATATTGTCAAGTGGCAGAATGACAGGATCTGTTTTGGAAAGATAACACCAAAAGTGATGGACAGAATGAACTGGAAAGGCATAAAAGCAAAACAAAATTAGGCTTGTATAATAATCTAGGACAGAGATGAAAGGGGGTTTAAATAGGAAAGGATAAATGGGGACGAGGAGTAAGAGACAGAAGAGGAGTCATTTTTAAATGAGTCAAGTTTATATACTGACAAAGGGATGCTAAATCACATTCTTTGCAGACCTGGAGACTTGCAATGGACTTACTCCACTGATTGGCTCGCCCTTCAGAAGTCTCAGTCTAATTACTCCTACCTCAAGAAAAGCTTTTGTGGCTCACAGACCAATTTAGGTCTCCTCTAAGCAGCTCCCCTAGGATCCTGGACATCTCACAAACACGGGACCAGCTTTAACACACCCCAACAGCTGAAGTCATGGTTGTTCTCCCCCTCCATCTCCTCCTCTTACTATTAGTATAGCTACAGCTAACAATACTGTAAAGAGCACTGATGGTCTGCTGAGCATTTCTCAGGTACTATCTCATTTATCTTCAATTATGAACTATTATTAACTCCGATTGTATCAACGTGAAAGCTCTGTTAGAAAATTTGCCTAAAATCAGAGGATCAACTATCTTAAGAATTTGTGTTTCCATGAGCACATGAGCTCGCCCACAGAGAATACAGTATAGACCACAGGAAAAGAAAAAACAAATTGCAGGCCATTAAGAACAATCATATTTCAAGGGCAGACACAGCAAAGGAAGAAGCAGCCTAAGAAATGGTACTCACACCCTTGAGTGTGCAATCAATCTGGCGACTTGCTGCTAACCCAAAGAACACCACAAAGGTGATGGGATGTCACTTCGGTGGTTAGATTACAAAAGACTGGGACTTCAGTCCTGCTACCAGACTTGTTACTTGGTTTGCGAACTTTGAAGGATCAAGCGACTGTGCCGTCGAGGCCCACACTGTGGGGAACTCAGGTCCTCAGCCCAGCAACCCAGGAGACTAAAGAGAGGGTATGGCTGCGCTGTGCCCAGGTTCTGATCCACTCACACTGAGAACACAGATGTATGCTGTTTTAAGTCACTAAATTTTGGGGTAGTGGGTTACATAGCACTAGGTAACTAATATAAGCTCAGAAAAGTCCAGAAATACAGATATTGCAAGTTCTCCCTACATGTATCTTCTGACAGTGACGAGCAGAAAGCTAAGAACTGAGCTTCAAGAAAAAAAACTAGTTAGAAGTTGAGAAAAGAAGAAAAATTCTGAAAAACATAAAGAGAAAAATAAAGGAAAGGCTCACACCTGGCTTGTAAACGAATGAGCAGAGGCTTTAGAGGTGGTATGGCTGCAAGGACAACTGAAGCAGCACAGAGACCTGGTCTAATGAGGGAAATCATTTTCTAATTAAAAAGTAAATTGCAAGACATCTATTTCAGAGTAGAGCTAACCGAAGTCAGTAGAAGACAGAGTAGTAGGTAAAAAACAGTAGGTAAAAACCAATGCCCAGAAATGGAAAAGAGAACAATTATATGACCGAAGTGTAGACTCAGAACTCGTTCCCATTAAAACCTTTTTTTACTAATGATAATTTTTAAATCTATAACAAGGTAGAGAACGGTGTAACAATCCACTCATACTTATCACCCAGCTTCAACTATTCAATTCATGGTGAATTTTGTTTCATTCCGGGTTATTCTGAAACTCTATTTACCATTTGTAGATGAGTTGAGTACCAATGTTAATGAGAAAAAAACTGAGATGCATAGTCAGTCTCTTAACTCTTCAAACTCCTGATTGGACTATTTCAGTTGCCTGACTAGATGTGGTAATTCCAACCTAGGTTTTATTATACAAAAATCAGTCTTAAATCGAAGTTGTCTGAACAGAGACCTAGGTTAATCCAAGATTACAGGTTCTTGGATTCCATAAACTCATAACTGACCTTTCAGTTATATGTTTTTGTTTTTGGCTCTTATACTTGCCAACCTTTCAGGTTTTAATTTTTCAAAACCACTCCACACATGATAACTTACCCACACTTTTGTGACACCCCCTTGCCCTGGAGTCCAAAGCAGGGCTTGCTTAAAAGTCCAGGATACTGTATTTCTAATTTTAACACTATCAGCTGCCATTTGATAGCTGGTACTTTCATTTCTAATTCCAGTGTCAGGCCCCACATCAAGAGGATGAGGGCTTGTATTTCTCTGGTATCTTTTCAGATCATCAAACATCACAAACTCCCCCCCCCCTCTACTTACTACTTTAGGAAGTTATCACACAGTCCTTTGTATCTATATGTCAATTCTATATGGAATTATTCTTGACATTTTGTGGTCATTCTGCCGTGCTTCAATTTTCTACAGCAGTTTGATTTTCAGCAGCACGTTTAAATGGAGTGTGTTACTTCTGACTCTATTCTAACATTTAATCTAAACCCATGCTCGCTTCTCTGAACCCTTCAGTTTTCCCGGGTTTCCCTAAATCTTGGAATCTGTGTAATTCTTTCAAACGTGGATTTGTAGCCACAAGCCATCTTAAGTGAGTTCACGCAAAGAGCACGGTCTTGTGGCCAGCACCAGAAGGGCTGCGAACCCTCCTGCGGCAGTGATCTCGGCACAGCCCCAGTGGCGGAGCTGAGGAGCACAGGGTTCGAGGAAGCCCCAAGGCCTTTGGAGAAGAAAGGACGGGGCTGTAAGGGCAACAGCAGGAGCAGGAAGCACAGCCAATGGGAAGGAATGTGGAAGAGAAGAGCAGCGAACTTTTTTGTTCAGGCTTTGGCTGCGAAGTAAGTGTCCACAAGCTGCTATAAATGGAAACTGAAAAAGTGGGGCAAGAGAAGACAAGCAGAAGAGTCAGGCAAAATAAAATAATAACTCTTTCCTTCCAACTGCTAGAGCCAAAGTCCCTGGCGTCATTCTTGACTTCATCCTTTCTCTCGTACCTCACATGTCCACCGGCAAAGCTCACTGACTCTACTTTCAAATTACATCCAGAACCCGGCTAATTCTCACCACACCTGCAGCTACTACGCAGAGCAGCTCTGTCCTTGTCTCTGTTTTACCCTAACACTGACTGCCTACCATGTCGTGTTACTGACATGTGCTTACTGACCGTCTCTCTCCGTACCTCATCCAGCTCAAGCAGAATTCAAGCTCCATGAGAACGTGGGTTTTCTGTTCTTGTTGTTCTGGTATTCCTAGCTCCTAAAACAGAGCCCGTACATAGAAAATACTCACTTCATGTTGCTGAATGGACAAATGAATGAAATACTATCAAAACAGGACTCAGGAGAAAACAGTCAGGAGGGGCCAAAAGTACGTGTATTTTCCTTTGGTAAAGAAATGGGATTTGGAACAATGATAAAGAAAATAAGAATTTCAAACACTTGAAAATTTTATAGTGATTTTAATAAGCAAATAGAGACTACAGATGCTATCCAAGTTCTTAAAAAATAAAACTTTGATTTGGTTCTGGAAAAGTATGATAATGAGGTACAACACATTCTGATAAAGGTGGAAGAACAGTTCAGACCTTGGAATAGAAAGTGCAGGCATGAAATAATCTATTGTAAGGGAAGACTCTGGTTAACCATCTATCAGTTTTTTGTTTCTTTCCTTTTGTTTTTTAGAACAGAAAGGTTTTAGCTGGAATAAGAATCAAAGACAAGCTATGAATATGGCTCAGTAAATGATCTAAATGCCATCCTATAGTTACAATGCTTCAAGTGCAAAAACAAGGGCATAGTTTTTGGAAGAGGCAGAATGCAAGCAGAGTAGTAAAATGCCTCCATGAAAATGGTTTAAGAATCTGCTCAAATAAAAGGGAGCCTGAAACATTTGGTGGCATGTGAAAGAGTAAAGCAAAACTAAATAAAAACTAAGGTGACAACACCCATCCAAAGGCACACCAGAAAGGAACCAGCATCAGAAAACAGGAGATGAACGCGGACAGATTTCAAGGCTAACAGAGGAAAACAAGGGAAAGGAAAACAGAACAAATGTGCAAATCAGAAACACTGCAGAAAGCCAGCTCCTGCTCAGGAAACAGGAGAGACTAGCCCTGTTCCAGGGAAAACAGCTTCAATGCTGGAGGAAAGGAAAGAAACTGAACAAAGAACATCTAGGGGAAGAGGAAATTATCTAAAGGAGTAAAATCTAAACTAGAACATCAGATAAACCAAAGTATAGAATGATAAAAGTAAATGGGAGAAGGAAAAGGAAGTCATAAATGTCCAAACAATCCTCAAAAATAGCATAAAATAAGCCAAAACTAGTGAAGTGGAAATAAGTAATTTTTACATGAGATGCAGCATAAAGTTACAGATATGAGAATGATGATTAAACGTCACTCAGTTTTGTCATTAACCAGCACTATGACCTTGAACAAGTCACTTAATCTCCTTGGGACTTATTTACTGTTTCAAAAAAAGTGTGTGTGTACAAGGAGAAAGTAAAAAATGAATGATCATTCTTTTTTCCTTTAGCTTATAAGAGGGAGAAAGACAGGAAAAGCATAGAACTCTTAAAGAAAGAATAAGGAAAAGAGAAAAAATGTTAAGTGGGAAGAGTAACAGTTAACAGTTTTGCATAGTGCTTTAAAACTTAAAAAAGTGCTTTTACACACATGTGTTCACGGCAAGCTGAGAGGCAGAAGACAGATATCATTTAACACCCTTTTACAATGGAATAACTGAGGCTCAGGAAGGTTAAGCAACTGGCTCAAGGACACAGAGACAGTGGCAGATCTAGGATCCAACCCAGATCTAACAGCAGCACAAAATCGACCATCCTACATTTAGATGACCTCCTGTGACTAAGGTTTTGCAGGTATTTTTGTGGCCTATTAGGTAACAGATAAGGGAAGAGTTATAAACATGCAAAAAAAAAAAAAAAACCCCAAAAAACAAAAACAGAACACACACACACCCTTTTATTTTAAATCCCTTTAAAATTAAAGGATCTACCTTACATGTGAACTAATTCACTATACAAAATGTTTTCCTTTAAAAGCTGAACTCAATTTAGTCGCAACCTATTAGGACTCTTTTCAACCCACACGGAGCTCTTAAATTCTAAAGCACGCTGTAGAAACCACTGAAGCACCGATACCCGCAGCCTGTCCGCACACAGACTTTGCTCTTGACTTCTGGCAGTTACTAAAACACTAAGCGAGCTGCTTCACTCTGCACACCCCAGGCGCAGGGAGTGCAGAGAAAGCGGCAGAAGTAGACCCAGAGGGGAATTATGCTTGGTTTTCTTTGTAACATCTAAGAGGACTGTCACCACCACCTCCACAGCAATGATAATAAAGTTACAGAATGCTGCTCATCCTATTCTTCACTCCAAAGTCCTTGCTCAGCCAGAGACGATAACTACAGTACTACGCGAAAAATTTTTGGAATATAATCTGTGGCATATTGGCCTCAACCTAACTTATCACCCCTTTTCTTTATGTACATCTTAACTGACCAGAGTAAGTTTTGAATGAAATTCTAAAGATATGTGTATGAATGTACTTGTTTTATTTTAACAGGCAATTTTTTTTTTCCTTCACAGTGGCTAGGAATCTCCAACTGAGTAACAGTTTGATATTTTTCCATGATCCTTAGTCCTTTGCCTTCCTATTCTTCCTCTACCCGCAAGTAAAGGCACCTATGATTTCCCACAGAACACTACTCTTCACAAATTAGCAGACCAGGGTTCCTCCCTACTGGACATCACTGCAAGTTTTCTTGATGGAAGAAAGGGTGTGTGAAAGAACCAAGGATTAAAGGGCAGTTTAAGAGCAAAAGAGGGTGAGCCCCCCCAAAAGAACCAGAGAAAGTAGAAACAAGCTCAGTTATATTGGTGGCTACAACCGTGTTCCCATTTTTCTCCTATTACTACTTCATTTCTCCCTTGTAGTTCCTCTTTTGAAGTAGTTGGACTCTCTGCGGCCAGATAAGCATGCCTGAAGTGGAAACGGGGGGGAAATCAAAGCCTGCACCGAATGAGCCACAGGCAATTATGTATCATCTGATTATCAAGTGCTGACACACACCAAGACCGAACAGAATAACCTGACTGAAAAAAAACATTAGAATCTCGGTCAGAACCCTGAATTTAAGTCCTGGCATGCTGCATGATTTCCTTGCTAACAAGTGAACTCACTTTCCTGAGCCTCACTTTTCTAATCTACAAACAGGAATACTACAGCAACAGTCTACCTATTTTACAGAGCTGCTGTGAAAATCTGAGTGGGGAAAATACTACACATTGAGGCAAGTAGCTTTTTAAATCACTACCATATTGCGAAGGATCATAAAATTCTTAAATAAAGACCGTCTCTGTAAGCATACATAGTACCCATCTGTGCCTCTCTCAAGGGTTACTATGTTGAAATGAGCATGATTCAAGTGGATAACTATGAAGCGGTTTTTCAGCCACTATCTGAAATAAACACTGCATAGTCCCTCATCAAAAGTTTATGTAGCCCAACAGTAACAATTACTCACCTACCGAATTTTAGTTTCAGTAGTATGTATGCTAAGTAATCTACACGTTCTCATCTAATAACCCACCTAACCTATGTGCAGTATAGTAATAAAAAAGAAGAAAAAGGCACGGGGCTTGATATTGGAAGGAACTAAGTATGAATCCCCCACGTTATCCTAAGTGTAGGCCTTGGATGAGTCCGGGCTGAAATATCCTCAAACGTAAATTAGGAATGATGCTATCTGCTTCACAGGATTATCACGATCACGTCTGCATCGAAACTACTCTGGTGCCTAGCACACTGTCACTGCTCCATATTCAGGGGTGAGCAAAAGTAGGTTTACAGTTGTGAGTACGTGAAACACAGAGTGTCCTCTTGTGTTATTCATTGATTCTAGTATGATTTGTATTACAACTGTCAACCTACTTTTGCCCACCCCTGCATGGGGGCTGGTAACTTGAAACCCCAAAACAAGCATCTCCGGGTTTTTTAGGAATAGTTAAATTACATCACTGAACATGTATGATTAACAAAACATCTCTCAGCTAAGAAGTACAATGGAAAGGATTCCCTAAGATCATTTACAGATCCTGAAATTATGTCCTTAAAATTACTATTAAGTATAAGATCGAATTAAAGAGTTTAAAATCCACCCTTCCTTCACCTAGTCCCTTATCACATATCCCTATGTGCAGTCAAGTAATTTAAGACCTAGACTACTGTTCCCTTCAGCCACTGAGGCATCTTAGGAAGGAGATGGCTATTTCCTAACAGCCGCCTCAAGAGAAGCAACGGCTGTAGAAGACAGGCCGACTGCTGTCCCTTCCCGGAAAAGGACAGGTGGAAACAGGAATATAGAGAAGAGGACTGAGCTTACCATGGAAAGCTAAGTTAATGACGGAAAGCAGATCAAGGAGGATTTAGGACATCATCTTCTGCAAGATTCCACCTTCAGCTTCTGCCCCAACAACACACTTTGGTCCGTCTTCACAGAATAGTAATATTAATATTCCCTCCAGCCAGTTCCTTTCCTACTCTAAGGTTCATGATCACACTCGCACTTCAGACAAGCGATTTTAAAACATATAAATGAAATTCTGACTAAACACCAAGAATGAGATGGAATCAAACCCCTTTTTTTCTTCCAGCTTAGTATTAAGCCACTGTTCATTTTTTTGAGACTGCACGATATTAAGACATGTGCCTCCATCCAGCAATACAGCAACAAAATGTAAACCACACTTCGCACTATACTTTGCCCTCCCCCCCCCCAATTTTCATGTTTAGAACTTTCTTAACTGCCGATCGCAGCCTCTCGGACCACCTGAGAGTCATCCACAACAATTACCAAAACAGATGGTCTGACATGCACACAAAGAACAACTGTAAAGAGCTAGTGTGTACCTGCAAACACCTAAGGGTGCGATGATCTCCTAAGATAAGCTCTCAAAACTCACAATATCAAACAGAGATTGATGAAGGAAGAGAGTGGAGCGGGGTGGCCTGGAGTGAACCTGGATACAAAGAGAATGTTAAGATCTGGGAAAGAAAACGCAAAAGATCTGCAAGCGAGTATTAAGGAGGAATGAGCCTACTGTGCATCATACCGAGGAGGCAGGAGGCATCAGTAGGTAGAGACTGAAGAATCTGTTGGAGATAAACTATAGTCAAGTGAAAACAAATTTCACCAAAGGAGCCTTCACTCCTGCTCCAATTCCCTGTGCCCGCCCCCCCAAGGAAGCTCCAAAAAAGTTCTTTTTCAGCAGAGGGACTAACAAAGCAAATAAAGGAAACCTATGCTAAAAATGTAACCTACCTACGCTAAGAGGTCTGGAAACGGAAACACTTCGTTCCCGGTTGTGTAGTGGGTTTCAAAACTGCAGGGGCTGAGCCAGGGGGAGGGGAGCAGCCAAGCTCTTCCAGAAATGAGGACTCTTTGGGCTGCATGCTGATTTTAAATTCACCTTTTTGTGGTCGGCGGGGCCATTCTTAACTGAACTGAGCATTCCACTCTGCAGGTCAGAATCTGGCGAGTGGTTCAAAGACCAGAGAGCGGGGGGAGCGAATGCAAGCACAAGGCAGACGCAGAACCAGCTCTTGCTGGGGCAGTACTTTAATGTCCCCCACTGGGCGGTGAAACTCCAACCACGTTTGAAGTAACAGCGCAATGACTGAGTGACAGAGAGAGAATGAGAGAGCGAGAAAAAGAAGTTAAAGGAAGGGCCCTAAGTTCAGCCAGAAAACTTCGCAAGTAGACGGAGAAGTTTGCAAACAGACAGTAGGCTGGAAACAGGGACACAGAGAAAGGGGCTAACTGGATAAACACCTCCTGACGGATTCCATCCGTTCTCCTAACAGGGTGCTGCACAAAAACATCGCTGTTCTACAGAGACACCGCGCTCCTTGCCCTAGGCGGCTCCTGTCGCGGGCAGGGGCTGAGCACGCACTTACTTTCGTCCGGCCATTGATTTTGTAGTTGCCCAGCTTCCCGTTACAGTGGCGGATCAGGTCGTCCATGCTGCTCATGAGCAGCCCAATGGTTTCGCAGCCGGGCTCCTTGCCCTCGATCCAGGTGATCTGATCGCCTCGGATGTCCTTGGACGAGTCGCTCTTCTGGCTGACCAGCTGGCCGTCCGTGAACTTGCCGGTGTCGTGCAGGGCGCGCACCTCCTCGCCGATCTGCTGGCCGGTCTCCTTGCCCAGGAAGTCGTCCACCACGCAGATGCCGTGCTTGTTCATGCACGGCACGATGTACTCCAGCGCCAGTTTCAGCGCCGGCAGCGGCTTCGTCTGCCCGTTGGGCCGCAAGCCACCGCTGTGGCTCAGCCCCTCGCCTGGCGTGTTGCTTGGCGGGTACAGGTTCGCCTTCTCCTGGAAAAGCGACGAGCGGCCCAGCGCCTCCTCCTTCGCGGGCTCCGCCTCGGCCGCCGCCGGGCCCCGGCCGCCGGGCGCCGCCCGAGGCGGGGACGCGGCCGCCGCGGGCTTGGCCTTTGCCTTGGCTGCGTCCCCGGCGGCGGCGCTGTCCCGGCGCGGCGTCGCCTTCCGGGCCTCCTTGGCCCCGACGGCCCTGGGCGGCTGCACCGCGGAGGACGGCGAGGGGCCGCCGTGCGGGTGCGGTCCCGCCCCGTGGCCGGGGGCGCCCTCGCCGCTCTGGCACACGAGCTTGTGCTTCTTCCAGTCCTGGCGCTGGTGCTCCTTGCTGCAGTAGAAGGAGCTGCGGCAGCGGCCACAGCGCAGCAGGTTCTCCATCTTCCCGCACAGCTCGCAGTACTGCCGGTCTCGCTCGCTCTGGCTCATCCCGCCGGGCCCGCCGCTGTCATTGGCCATGGCGGCGGTGGCGGCGGCCGAGCAGGAGGGGTGGCGGCCGGACGGCCTCGCCCGGGACCGGGGCGCGGGCGGAGCGGCAGGGCCCGTCACTGCGCCATGCACTCGCCGCCCCTCGCCTGAGGGAGGCCGGCTCCCCACCGTGGGCCCGGGCGCTTCCTCGTCTTCGGGTCCGGCACCGCAGCGCCGGCTGCCGCCTCAGCGCCTCATCGCCCCCGGGAGCCCAGGGAGCGCGGCCTGCGCGACGGACGGCGACCTCCGCTGGGGCGCGCGAGCCCGAGCGCGCGAGCCCTGCCTCCTTGGCCGCCTCCGCGGCCCGGGCACCAAGCCGGCCTGTGGTGGAGCGCAGGGCGTGCGGGCGCCACTCGCTCTGCGCGCTCGGCACGTACACCACGGCCCCGCCGCGACCCGGGCGGGGGGCGCGCGAGGGCGGGGGCGGGGCGGGCCGGGGGGCGGGGCCGCGCACACGCGTTCGGCCGGCGGCGCCCCGGGCCTGCGCGCGGACGCCGAGGGGCGGACCTGAGAGCCGTGGGAGGGCGGGGCCGCTCCGCGCCGCGGCTGGGCTCGCGGGACGCTCTCTCCACCTGCCGGGCGAGCGCGGCTGCGGAGTCGCGGCGGTAAGATGGCTGCTGTTTGTGTAACCGAGCGATGTGTCGGAGGCGCGCTCTGCACTCGGTTGCAAAGTGGCTGATGTAGCCCTCGTTTTGCCCGGGAGGAAACGGAAATTCAGAGAAGTTAAGTCACTTGGCCAGTGTCACGCAAGACTGGGACTGACTCCTGGCGTTAGAACTATCAGATTGCGAAGCTGCCTTTTCCATTACACCTATACAGCCTCTGTTTCAGCAAGGTCTAAAATGGTGAAAACCAAAAATTAGTATTGCGGTGTTAATTCAAGCTTTTTTTGTGCCCCGTTTGGTAATTTAAAAGTATTGAAATTTGATATATTTTTACCATTTTAAACCCCTGTGAAATCTTGCCGAGTTTGAAACCTCGCGAAGAAATATCTGCTGCTGAGTAAAAGTAATCAATGCTCATCGCAATATCCGCATTCAGGCACTTAAATTCAGTGTGGTGAAACCACTCCTGAGAGTTGGATTTGGTAAACGAGCATCACTACATTAATTACTTATTGATTTTTTTAAAAAATCACTTAATAGAATCTGTGCTATTCTGATGAATGCAATTCTTTGTTTTACAGAATATGAACACCTTACCAAAATAAGCCAAGGTGGTTTCTTTCCGTAGGTCATTTATTTTAAGAGTAAAAAGCTGTGATCTTGGATTTTTGCAGTCTGTATTAAACATCAGCTAACATGGACACCGCTGTGCTAGGCTTGTCTATCACCTGAATAGACTGCAAATACCTTCAGCAGCCCTGAATGCTATAATGAGGTAAGAGCCTTGCAGACTTACAAGAGCTGAAATGTGTAGGGCAAAGGCTGAAGAATACAAGGAATTATTATAACCACTTTGTAGCATTAAAAAAAAAAACTAGCCTGAATCTGAAAACGTAAAACTTTACCTGAACTGTACGGAACTGCAAACTGTCATTAAATTCTGCCGTATAAATAAACAGTATCTTAGGGCTCCTTAACCGATGAAAGAGGACAGTAATTCCAATTACCTCTGGGAGAATGAGGTAAGTAAGATACAGCTTCAAATTCCAGACCAAAATAAAATCCAGCTTTCTGTAAAGAATCAAGACCTGGATCTATCTCAGCTCTGTATACAACTCTCCTAGAGCTTTATTTAATACGTTACGTGCCAAACTGTCCTTGGCACACAAATGAAGTGGTTATACTACGATACATGCACACAGGAGATTATCAGTCCAGCGCAGGGCGGACAAGTAAACAATGACAACCTAGGGTCGGGAGTCGTACCTTAAGAGAGAGGATAACAAAGAAAAGGGAACTGCTAGTTCTGCCCTTTGCCCTAATCAAGATTCCCAGGAAATTGAGAAATTCTTAAAAGTTGCCTAGGAAAGAAAATTTTTAAGGCATTTTTGATACACATAAATTATGTAAGGTATAATTCCAAAATGAGTGAAATCTAATACTTAGGCCTCCTTTTGCTACACAAGTGCTCCACCAACACTTGATTTTTCTAAGTTTAGTTATTTGTAGATAGTAAAAGTAGGCCAAGAATGTGTATAGGTATTTAACTACTACCTTAGATATTTACTGCTACATAGGTATTTACATCTCTTGCTCTTTTCATGTATCTCCATTGATAGCTACTTAAAAGAATAAATGTTCATGTCAAAACCTTTGTTAGCTTTTGTTCCAATGAAGTACACAAAATCACAGACTGAACATGTGTATCTTGAAAATAATCAAATATAACAAAGTTTTCGTGAAGAGAACAGTCAAATATAATGTATTTTCAATATTTACAAAGACTCCTGATTTCAGGATTTTAACTTACTCAGGCTTAATAATCTGTGAACTAATATGAAACTAGTGAAGTTTCACCAAAACATCTGCTGGCAATGCGACAGCCAATGACAAACTCAACAGCAAGATTCCGAACTCCATCAGTATTGTAGCCCTTGTCATTTCTGCCTTGCAAGTGTTGTAGAGGACTCACACTTACATGGTGCTCGTCGCTGTGTTCCAGTCTGTTACAAGCATTTTACAAATATTAACTCATGTAATCCTCACAACAACACTCTGAGCTGATGGTATTACTAAGCCCGTTTACAGAAAATGAAACAAGAGCAAGACAATTAGTGTCTGTCCCTCTAAGTTATAGGATCAGTAGCACTAGGCTTGTTACTTAATACTCTGGGGGAGGACAAAGGCTTGTGTCTCCAATAGCCAGAATTATTACAGAATTTTTCCTGCCCCCCCCACCTAATCAATCTTAGAAGCTGAGGATAAGTTAAAGTGCTGTTGTTTTCTCATCACACCAGCTGGGAACAAAACCAGCTGAGCACCTGTGTGGCTTCCCTTTGCTCTTCTGGCGATGTTCAAACTATAAAGCAGAAACCACTGGGAACTGACAAGAAATTTACTAAAAGAGGCAAAGCTGTGATTGCATGCAGGGGAGAAAATTTCCTCATTGCATTCAATGAGGAAATGATGACTTGAAGAAAAGCCAGTAAACAGAATTCCTTAAAGGGACTAGACCTATTTCTCCTTTAAAAATGTGTTAAAAACTCATAAGAGAGTATCTGTTCTGCTTAGGAAATCAAGTATCTGATTGTTAGCTAGTGACCTCTTGTTTCCTCATCTGAAAATCTCGTTTCACTATGTTACAGGGAACAGAAAAATCACAAGTATAAGCATACCACCAAGATAAACAGGAAGATGATCTTGGAGTTCTGGGAAAAACAACTCAAAAATCTGAGCCATTTTCTAACTATAGTGTTGGGACGCACACAAGTAGGTGTCGTGGGGAAACACCACAAGCTCTTCTCTGTACTGGGGATTCTGCCAGACGCACGCATGAGTTGTGTGCTTCCCCACGTACGTGGGGCACCAGCTTTACTGTCTATTAAGGTAGTTTTCCTATAAAAACAAAATGATTAAATAGTCTTTCTATGTATTCATGGAAATGTATCACCCAACTTTTTGAGCTTACAGTTTAAAAATTACCCACTAGTCTGGTTAAAAATAGATCACCTTATCTCAGGAAATATAACAAAACTTTACAGCCATTTCTCATTACAGTGAATTTTTTATGACGAACGTGGGACACTCTATATTATGTGTTAAGGTAATCACACGGGGAAGTTCTTTCCCGAAGAAACATTGCCTTAACGCTGAACTGACTTTTAGTGTTTGGTGTAGTTGCAATCAGTAACTTACACAACCCATTCTGGAGACAGCTAAATAGTTTTTTCTGTAACTATTTGGTGAAAAAATGTAAATATATACAAAAATAGAGATAGTGGTATTAGCAACCTCAATCTGATTTACTTAAATAATTATCAACATTTTTACATTTATATTCCCCCTTTTGCCTTTTTAAATTTAATATTTTATTGAGATATAATTGACATATGGCATCGTATTAGTTTTAGGTACATAACAATGATTTTATACATGTAAATACGGTGAAGTAAGTTAACATCCATTACTTCATATATTACAACGTTTTTTCCTTTGTGTTGAAAACTGTTAAGATTTATTCTCTTAGCAACTTTCAAATAACAATAAAATATTGTTAACTTTTGTCACTGTGCTGTACATTAGATCCTCAAGTCTTATTTAGCTGGTGACTGGAAGTATGTACCTTTTGACCCCCTTTGCCCATTTCCCCCCTTCCAACCCCTATCTCTGATAATCACAGATTTGTTCTCTCCATCTGTGAATTCGGTTCTTTTCTTTTCTTTTAGATTCACGTAGATGTGAGATTATATGCTATTTGTCTTTGTCTGTCTGATTTATTTCCCTTGGCCCAATGCCCCCACCTGCCTCCACCTGCTGGCTGCTTGTTAGGCTCAGTGGCTGAAAGAGCCTCTGGTGGTACGTGACTTGTGGGAGGTAGCGTGTCCCTCCCGATTCTCAGCTGCTGCCTGTGGGTGTGGGGCCAGCCCTTTCTGCAGCTCCACCCTTCTTACTAATTTCTATGTGGCTTCTTCTGTAAATCCGTGGTCATAAGACTTCTGTTCAGCTAGGCTTCCGTTGGTTATTCAGGTTGGTTGTTCTATAACTTAGCTGTAATTCTTGTTTAGGTCCTGGGGGTGGGGTGCAGTGAGTGTAACTGCTACCTACTCTGCCACATCTTGGGTCCAAAGATGACTTCTTTATATATTTTGGATATTAGTCTCTTATCATAAATATGGTATGCAAATATTGTCTTCCATTCTGTAGGTAGCTTTTAAATTTAATTATTGTTTATTTTGCTGTGCAGCTTTTTAGTTTAATGTAGTCCCACTTGTTTATTTTAGTTTTTGTTGCCTGTGCTCTTGGTGACTTCTCCAAGAAATCATTGCCTAGACACATGCCAAGGATCTTTTCCCCTGTTTTCCTCAAAGTTTTATTGTTTCAAGTCTTACATTTAAGTCTTCGAGTTAATTTTTGTGAGTGGTAAAAGATGGGGGTCCAGTTTCCTATTTTTGCATGTGGATATTCAGTTTTCACAGAATGATTTATTGGAGAGACTGCTCCTTCCCCATTGTGTGTTCTTGGGACCCTTGCAAAAATTAGTTGACCATATATGTAGGTGATTATTTCTGGACACTCTTCTGGTCCATTGGTCTATATGCTTATTTTTATGCCAGTACCATACTGATTTGATTACTATAGCTTTGTCATATAGCTTGAAATCAGGTATTGTGATGTCTCCAGCTTTGTTCTTCTTGTTCAGTATTTTCTTTCTTTCTTTTTTTATCTCTTTGCTTTTCAGGGTCTTTTTTAGTTCCATACAAATGTTAGGATCTTTTTTTCTATTTCTGTGAAAATTGCCATTAGAATTTTTTATAGGGTTTACATTGTATCTGTTAACTTTCAGGTAGTATGGACATTTTCACTATTCCAAGAATACAAAATATCTTTTCAGTTATTCATGTTTTCTTTCATTTGTTTTATCAATGTCTTATCGTTTTCAGCTTACAAGTCTTTCACCTCTTTGGCTAAAATTATTCCTAAGTGTTTTATTGTTTTCAGCGTTTTTGTAAATATGATTGGTTTCTTAATTTCTCTTTCAGATAGTTCATTGTTCTTGTATAGAAATGCAGCTGATTTCTGTATGTTGAGTTTTATATCCTGCAACTTTACTGAATTCATTTATTAATTCTAACAGTTTTTAATGGAATCTTTAGGGTTTCCTACGTATAATATCATGTCATCTGTGAACAGAAATAATTTTACTTCTTCCTTTCCAATTTGAATGCCTTTCATTTATTTCTTTTATTTTTTGCTTAATTGTTCTGGCTAGGACTTCCAGTGCTATGTGGAATAGAAATGGTAAGAGTACACATCCCTGTCTTTTTCCTGATCTTGGACAAAAGAATTATAATGTTTTACTGTTGTGTATAATGTTAGCTGTGGTTTTATCATTTTGGCTTTTTATTATGCTGAGGAACATTCCTTCCATACCTAATTTGTTGAGCATTTTTTATTATGAAAAAGTATTGTCATTTGTTCTTTTTCTGCATCTCTTGAGATCATCATATGATTTTTATCTTTTATTCTATTAATATAGTGTATCAAAGTTATTGATTTGCACATATCGAATCATCCTTGCTTGCTCATGGTGAATGATTCTTTTAATGTGCTGTTTAATTCATTTTGCTAATATATTGTTGAGAATTTTTGCATATATATTCTTCAGGGATATTTGTCTGTAGTTTTCTTGTAGTGTCTGTCTAGCTTTGGTGTCAAGGTAATGCTGGCCTCATGAAATGAATTCGGAAGCGTTCCCTCCTCTTCTATTTTATGAAAGAGTTTGAGAAGGATTGGCATTAACTTTTCTTTAAATGTTTGGTGGAATTCACCCATGGAACCACCTGCTACTGTGCATTTCTTTCTTGGGTGGTTTCTGATTACTGATTCAGTCTATGTACCTCTTATTGGTATGTCTAGATTTTCTACTGCTTCATGATTCAGTCTTTATATATTTCAGGTAGGTTGTATGCTTCTAGGAATTTATCCACTTTTTCTAGGCTATCCAATTGGTTGGCCTGTAATTGTTCTGGGAAGCTTCTCATATACTTCGTATTTCTTTGGTATCAGTTGTAAAGTCTCCCCTATGTCTTTTTATAAAATAAGCAGGTTTATGTATGTTTTCTTACTTCCTCTTCCTTTATACAAAGGAAGCCTCTCTGTACTGTTTGGGACCTTACTTTTTCTCAGTATATCCTGTACATCACTTTTCTTTTAGAGATTTCCCCCATTTTTCACTCCAACTTAGGTGTCTCCGTAATGTGACTACCCCATAGTTTATTCAACCAGTCCCGTATGTGTGAACATTTAGGTAGCTTCCCGATATTGGTAATTCGTATTTTCTCCCTTTTCTTTCCTGAATCGTTTAGCTAAAGATTGATTAGCTTTGTTGACCTTAAAAAAATAATTTGGGCTTTGCTGATTTTCTCTGTTGTTTGCCTTTTCTATTTCATTGATTTCTGGTGTTATTGGAACAATTTCCGTTTAACATACACTCTGGATTTAATTTGCTTTTTTTTTTTCTGGTTAGTTAAGATCAAACCTTGGGTGAATGATTTTAGAACTTTCTTCTTTTCTAATATGAGCACTTAAAGGTATGAATTCTTCTCTAAATATTACATTAGCTACAATCCAGATATGTTGATATTATCTGTTTTCATTTTCATTCAGTAAAATTTGTATTTAGAAACATGTTGTTTAATTTTCAGATATTTGGAACTCCCAGACATCTTTCTGCCATCGATTTCTAATTTAATTTCATCTTGGTGAGAGAACATCCTCTGTTTGATTTCAATCCTCTTTCAACTTATTGAGACTTATTTTGTGGCCCAGCATGTGGTCTGTCCTGTTGAACATCCACGTGTTGTGGAAAGAGGAGTGTTTCTGAGATGTCAGTTAGGTCAGGTTGATCCATAGGGTTCAAGTCTTCTATTCTGCAGCTACAGTTTGGGATTTTTCTTGTTCTTTCTGTTCTGAAAGTTTTTGCTTTGTGTTATTTTGATGTTCTGTTATTCCATTGTTTCTCATCTACAGTTGAAATTGTTATGCCTTACAAGTGAATTGATACTTTTATCTTTAGGAAATGGCTCTCTTGATCCCTTTTAGTTTTACCTGCCCAAGGTTTACTTTGACATTGTTACAGCAACCTGAACTCTCTTACGGTTAGCACTTGCGTGACCTGTCATCTTCATCTTTCTGCTTAGGCCTCCATACTTCAAGCATTTTCTTGGAGATAGAGTATGGTTCGATCTTCCTTTTATATCCAGGCTGATGTTCACTTTCCTCTTACTGAAGCATGTAGACTAGGGGGTCAGCGAACATTTTCTATAAACAGCCAGAGAGTAAACTGGTTTTTTTCATAACTTCTCCACTCTGCTCTTGTGGTGTGAAAACAGCTATAGAAAAATACACAAACATATGTATGAGACCCATTTATTTACAGAAACAGGAGGCTCCATCTGCTTCTGCTTGTTCTGCTTTTCCGCCTACTTGTTTGATCTTGCTCCTGCTTTTCCTCCCCCCGCTTCCTCCTTCTTTTTCTTCTCTTCCTCTTCCTCCCTCTGCCTCTTCACTCCTCTTCCTCCTTGTCCTTCTGTGGTGATATATAGTGTGTTTTCCTGGTACATTTTCTTTTTAAGTAGAATGAACTTCCATAAATGCTTGTTTAGTACAAATCTGGCTGGGGAAAAAAAATTCTCTTAGCATCTGTTTGCCTCAAAAGTTTTATTCTAGAAATATTTTTTGGCTGGATATAGATTTCTAGATTGAGAGTTTTTCTCTTAGCAAAATAAATATGTCATTCTAGTGTCTCCTGCCACCATTGTTTCTGATGATATTCTTTGAAAATTCTTATCTTTGGCCCACTGCTGTTGTATTTTGTTTTCCAAATACTTTTTAAAAGTTCATCAGTTTTCACCAATGTTATGGTGACAGAACTTGGTGTTGTTTACTTTGTTTTAATTCTGTTAGGATTTATTGAGCTTTGTAGATAGGAATGACTTTGGTTTCATCAAATTAGAAAATATTTTGGATATTATTTCTTCAAGTATGTTTTTGCTCCCATTTTTCTGAGATTCCAATTGTACATAGATTAGACTATTCAATACTGTCCCGAAGATCACTGAAGTTTTTTATTTCTCTAGTGTTTTCCCCCCTCTGAGCTTCCATTCGAAAGTATTTCTATTACTGAATCTTCAGATGCCCAATCTTTTCTTTTGCAGTGTAATCCTGTAACTCCATCCGGTGAATTATTTCCCTTTCATATATGTCATCTTTTTCAGGTCTGGAAATTCCATTTGGCTTTTTCTTTCTACAGCTTCCATTTCTCACCTCGTTGGGTCCACATTTTTCTTTACATCCTTGAGCATAGTTGTAAAGGTGTTTTAAAGGATTTACCCAATTCCACGTTTCTGGGTCTGATGCCACTGGACCAATTTTTCTTTGCTTATGGAGCAGTAATCCCTCCTTCTTTGCACATATGGTAGTTTTTAATTGGATTTTGAACATTGTGAATAATTTATTGTTGAGTGCTAAACTTTGCTGTCTTTTCTTAAAGAGGGTTGGATGTATTCTGGCATAAAGTTATTTATATTTTTGATGCTTTAAAAAAAAGATTTGTATGTTGCTCTTGAGGAATCTAATGCCAGTTTAATTTTCTTACCTATTTTGTAAGTAATTTTATCTTTGCCTGGAGTTTCTAAGGCTTCTTATTTTGTCTTTGGAATCTAGTGGTTTTTCCAAGATATGTCTCTGAGTTTATAGTAGGCCATTTTCTCGATATATGTGGTGCATTCTGTCAATATTTAAGTTTTCTTGCTTCTGGAAAGTTACTTTTAAAATTTTACACACTCGTGTTGTTCCATTGCTTTATTTCTCTCCTTCAAAAATTCTGAGTGTGTGTATGTTTAATTCACGTGTGTATCTCTTCTCCATTCCCATCACATCCTCTCTGATCCCTTTTAAAATGTCTTTATCTCAGTTCCATTCTCTTGCTGTTTTACCCCCTTTCTTCAGTGATTCTTAGTTGATTTTTATTTGAATTCCTTCTTCCTTGGCACCTTAAAATTTATCGTCCAGTTTTTAGACACTTACGTCTTTTCTCCAGTTACTTTCCTGAGTTTGTTCAATTCTTGTTTCATTTTCCCCAGGGTTTTAAAATTTTATTTTATTTTACTTTGGCCTATATCTAGTCTTAGTCTTTGAATTTATGATTCTCAGTAGTTTTTTTTTTTAAACTGTCTTTCCATGCTTGTTTGAGATAGATGATTCAGTGAAGAGTTTTGTGTTAGAGTGTATATTTTGTGGTTGTTTTAAGGGGGGAGAATTTCAATCAGCTGATATGATTCAAAGTGGGTTTCTTTTGTATTTGTGTTCTTATAGTTGCTGTGTGTGGAGTTGATTTAATTTTTTGCTGTTCCTAGGCATTTTATGGACAATATGAATACGCAATTCAGCCAAGATATGAATGGACAGCTTTAAAGAAAAAGTATATGCATCTGATAATTTTGGACGGTGTGAGTGCTGGTGAGCCCTATTGTTCACATTCCTCATTTTGACTTTCTTCTCTGCCTTCACCGTGGTGCCCCGAGGGGCACCAGCTCCTCCGTATTCATCTGATTCTGCCAAAGAAATGCTGTTTTCAAGGCCCCGCCTCTCATCCCAGCCCCTTTCATGCTTCTTCCATGTAGTTAGGACCTCCTAGCCACGAGTTTTAACACACAGTGTCGACCACTTTATTACTGGGGTGATTTTTGTCTCTGCTTTGTTGAATTCCCTGCTCCCCTCTTTTATTTCACACGGAGTCGTTGAAGCCACACTTGTCCACCCTTGGTGACTGCAGGCTTGTCAGAGCAGGAGTTCTCCTAGAATTTGGTGTTTATTTCTGTACTTACAGGTAATTTGAATTTAAGTTGTTCCCTGTGTCTTGTTAATCTAAAGGCTGGGTAAAGTATGGGTTTTTCCCACATTTTCTAAAATTTTTATGCATTTTGGGAGGCTGTACACACAGATTCTGCCAGACTCGGGCATCTGGCGTCATGTCCCAGTCTCAGAAGGTCTTCTGGGCATCAGCGGTCCGTGGTGATTCTCAAGTGCGCGGACCGTAGAAGCTCCAGAGCAGCAATCCACATTGTAGTGTATGCGGAGGTGCCGCAGACTGTTTCTCTGTAAAGGCCCAATGTTAAATATTTTAGGCCTGCACGGCCATACTGTTCCTGTGGGCCAGCACCTCTACTGTTGTACCAGAAGAACAGCCAGAGACAAGATACCAAATGAGTGTGCCTGTGTATCTGTAAACGCTCTGGCAAAAACAGACCGCGGGTCAGATATGGCCCATGGGCCACAGTTGGCCAACCCCTAGAAAATGGCTTCAGAGCACATAAAACAAATTACAAAATGTCAGATGATTCTGCAGGAAACTCAGAGACTCTTATTAGTAAAGTAGTAATTTGATTTCTTTGGAGTTTCTCATTATATACAAAAAACCCCAGCTTGTACCCTTCATCAAATAAGCAAAATGATAGAGATCTATCTTAAGATTTTATGATATAACAAGTATGACCATTGGTACTATTTAGTGATGGAAACGTGTTCACAATGCATTATAATGTAACACATTACAGCATTCAGTGAATGCTTGTTGATAGAGTAGGTCTTAACAGCCGATTACGAAACAGTATCAAGATGTGATCTGGAAGGGCCCGAAGGGATGTTTATCACCAGTGATATCAGTCAGCAGTGATTCTGTCCCACTGATATGGTTAGGTACAAGTTTTGTTTACTTCTTCAACTTTCCTTGTTTGGCAACCATCCCACAAGAAATATGTGCAATATTTGTTAAATACGATTGTTTCAAAAAACCAAACAATAATAGGTTTAGTTGTTTTTAATATGGAATAATAGTGTTAAAATAATAAAAAGACTTAAAAGCAAAAGATTTTTAGTAGGTGGTCACAAAACGTGGATGAAATTATCGGAGGCAGTATAACCCAGTGGAAAGAGAATGGAGTTTGGAGCAAAAGCTGAGTTAAAATTCAAACTCCCTTAATATTTATATGATATGTGAAAGTCAGATACCATCCTGAGTCTTAGTGTACCCATCCATAAAGAGGAAATAGTGTTATTGGCCTCACTCTTGTTATATGAGTTGAAAGATACAATTTACATGACTAATTAAAAGTGCTCATAAGCACATTTGCACTCCACTAGCTTTCCAAGTGAATTCATTAGACCCACTTTCAAAAATTTGTTTTAAGCTGAATTTCTGATCCATTTTGCCTTTTTTCTATGTTCATGTGAAAAGTCTTTCTCTAAATCTCTTTACTCCATAATGCTCATATGTAATCTCAAGATCGTGCAATCAAAGAATACAAAGTAAAATCCAGCGCCCTTCTAGAAAATACTCCCTGCGCACTTCCTACCATGACCATCGCCACTTAATGCGTACATAACAGAAGGTAATAGTTTGTATTTTGAATTTTTTTCACATAAATGGTATCATACTCTATACATCAGTCTGTAAATTGCTTTTCTACTAGACCATTGCTCTTCGTGCTCACTGGAAAAACCACTTAGATCTTTCAGGATCTTCTTTGTAATAGTTTGTGAATGTATGGCAGACCCAGACATAAGAGACATAAGAAGGCTTTTTTTTTTTTTGTAGACAATGCCAAAAAAACAAAACGAAGTTTGATATTTCTAAACACTTGCTCCTGACTGAATCAACATTATTATGTAAAGAAAGCTTTCCTAATAGTCATGCCAATGTTCAAGTACAGGTTTCTAGTATTATATTTTAGGAATCACCAGCAGCGAGACAGGGAGGATTAAGAAAATGATTAATAGCACCGCGGTATTCTTTCTTTTTCTTGTTCAAAAAAGAAATCCTTCTTTTGAAGTAGCTGCAGCTCTGAGTCATTTGATATTTTTGCAAAAGTACCGTTTTAAAGAGCCGTAATGAAAATTAAATTGTTTTCTGTACTGAATGAATTTCGGATTTCAAGATGAACATGCAGAAAAAAGGAAGAGACAAATGAACACTTCTCACCTGAATGTAATAAACATTGTGAAGATGATGAGAAATTTATTGCTGTAGAGAGATCTTCTTGAACGAGTGTTTAGAATGAAATTTCTAGTTTCCCTTGCATTTATACTGCATATATTTTATACAATTGGCTTTTTATTAATTGGATTGAAAATTATTTTCAGAACAATCAAAATATTTCAAAACTCCTCAGCAATGTTTACATCACTGAGCTCTCTTATCATGCCTTCGATTTCCTGTGCTGTTTGATGAGTTTTACGGACACTTCACATGTTTCAAAGGGAAATGGAAATACCAAGCTCCCTTAGGTAGATCATAACTAACCATGAGTAACACTGTAACAATGAAATGATTATGTTTTAGAAATGTTTTGTAAAAGTAATCTATGTAAAATCGAAATGACTTACAATGTCATTTTATATTAAGTGAGTCTACAACTGAAAGAAAAAGATTAGCTTTATTTGAAAAAATTGCTTTCTGGCCTGCTAAGCATTCTAATCATGTTTAACTTTTTTGAAGAAGGAAATAAGGTATCATTTTATGATTTAAGAGATATATGTATAGTTTAGGAGATATAGTACTAATATCCTAATGCTGTAATTTTGAGAATTTTCTAGGCAAAACATAAAGCAATGAATTATAATTTAACTTCCTAAGTATAATGAAATCTGGAATCAGTGATATGTCACCCAAGGACATTTGTTTCATTGCTTTTAGAGAGAGGGGAGGGAATGAAGGAGAGAAACATTGATGTGAGAAAGAAACATGGATTGCCTCCTGTACATGCCCCAAACAGGGATTGAACCCACAACCTAGGCATGTGCCCTGACTGGGAAGCAAACCTGTGGCCTTGCAGTCTATGGGACGATGCTCCAGCCAACTGAGCCACACCAGTCAAGGCAATTTACACATACTTTATAATGAGTTTTATCATTCTATTTTGTCCCTGCTTGCTAGTGGATATTTTTAAAATGTACATGAAATGTTCTTTAAAAAGTTATTAATTCTGTATTTTTTTCAACAGATATTTTTATAACAGTTGTTATACAATATTAGTTTCAGGTGTACAACATAGTAATTCAACATTTGTATATCTTACGCTGTGCTCACCACAGTGACTCTAATGACCATCTGTCACCATGCAAAGTTGTCACACCATTACTGAATATATTTCCTTCATCTTTCCATCTACCCCTACAAGCCTCCTCCCCTCTGACACCAGTGTTTATTTTTTGTTTTTTTAAGCTTTTATTTATTTATTTTTAGACAGAGGGAAGGGAGGGAGGGAGAGAGAGAAACATCAGTGTGTGATTGTCTCTTGTGTGCCCCCTACTGGGGACCTGGCCTACAACCGAGGCATGTGCCCTGACTGGGAATTGAACCGGCAACCTTTCAGTTTGCAGGCCAGTGCTCAATCTATTGAGCCACACCAGACAGGGCTGACAACCATGTTTGTTCTTTGAATCTGAGTCTGTTTTTGTGTTGTTTTGATTTTTAAAAATTCCACATAAAAATTAAATCATGCAGTATTTGTCTTTCTCTGGTTTATTTCATGTACAATAATACACTCTAGGTCCATCCATGTTGTCCCAAATGACAGGATTCCATTCTTTTCTATTGCTGAATAATAGTCCACTGTATGTATGTATATATCTTTTTTATCCTCTCACCTACTGATGGACACTTAGGTTGCTTCCATATACTGGCTATTGTAAATAATGCTGCAGTGAACACAAGGGTACATGTATCTTTTTGAGTTAGTGTTTTCATTCTTTGGATTTTTTACATTGTTTTTTTAAGATTTTATTTATTTATTTTTAGAGAGGGGAAGGGAGGGAGAAAGAAAGGGAAACAGCAATGTGTGGTTGCCTCTCATGCGCCCCCCCCCCCCACTGGGTACCTGGCCAGCAACCCAGGCGAGTGCCCTGACTGGGAATCGAACCAGTGACCTTTTGTCTCAAAGGCTGGCATTCAGTCCACTGAGCCACACCAGCCAGGGCACATTTTTTTTTTACATTTCTTGTAAAGCTAGTTTAGTGGTGGTAAGCTCCTTTAGTTTTTGCTTGTCTGGGAAATTCTTTCTCTCTCCCTCAGTTCTAAATGATAACCTAACCAGACCTAGCATCCCAGGTTGCAGGTTCCTAGGTTCCTAGGCTGTAGGTTCAGCACTGGAAATATTTCTTGCCACAACCTTCTGGCCTATAAAGTTGCTGCTGAGAAATCAGCTGATGGCCTTATGGGGTTTTCCTTGTATGTGACTTGTTTCCTTCTTGCTTCCTTCAAGATTATCTCTTTATCCTTAACTTTTGTCATTTTAATTAAAATATGTCTTGGTGTGAGCCTTTCTGGGTTCTTCTTGTTTGGAACTCTATGATTCTAGGACCTGAGTGTCTGTATCTTTCCTCAGATTAGGAAATTATTTCCTTGCATTAGGAAATAATAGCCTCAGGTTAGGCTATTATTTCTCCACATACACTTTTTGCCTTTCTCTCTTGTCCTTGAATTTCTATAATGTGAATGTTAGACTGCTTGATGTTGTCCCAGAGATTCCTTATACTGTCCTCATTTTTTAAATTATTATTTTGGTCCTGGCTGGTGTGGCTCAGTGGATTGAGCAACAGCCTGTGAACCAAAGGGTCACCAGTTCGATTCCCAGTCAGGGCACATGCCTGGGTTGCAGGCCAGGTCCCCAGTGGGAGGTGTGTGAGAGGCAACCACACATTGATGTGTCTCTCTCTCTATATATCCCTTCCCCTCCTCTAAAAATAAAATAAAATCTTCTAAAAAAATTATTGTTTTATTTTGCTAATCTGATTGGGTGATTTCCAGGATTCTGTCTTCAAGGTTGCTAATCCACTCTTCTGTGTTAACTGATCTGCTACCAGTTCCTTCTAATGCAGTCTTCATTTCAGGGACTGTACCGTGTTCCTGATCTCTAACTGGGTCTTTGTTATATTCTCCGACTCTTCGCTGAAGTTCTCCATGAGGCTCTCTGTTGTACTCTCCAGTTTGTTGTGCATCCTTCGGATTGTTTCTTTGAGTTCTTTATCAGAATTCTTTCTCTGTTTTTTTTTTTTTAATTCCTTCATTTGAGGCATATTCTGTCTCCCCATTCTGTTTGGTTTTCTGTGAGTTAGATGACAACTCTCTCTCCCAATTTTGAAAAAATATTTTCCGTGTAGACTGTGTGCTGGATGGTTCTGGCTGTCCAGTTGTAGTTGGGGCGGGTGTTTTGTGCCCAGGGTACCACATGGCTAGAAGGAGTGGGCAGTGCAGCCACTCGGTGCATGCTTCCTTGCCCTTCTGATCCGGGCGAGGCTGCCTGGGGGTGTGTGTGGCCTGCCCTGTTGCTTTAATTGTTCAGCAGATATTTTTTGAGTGCCTAGCATGTGTGAGATGTTGTTGTAGTCATTAGGAATAAAATAGTGAACAAAACAGAAAAATAATTGTTACTTGTATACAGCATACAGCGAGAAAGACAATCAAAATCATAACAATAATTAAAGCATGTTAGGAAATGACAGTGCTAAGCAATGAGGAGGGATAATGTGAAAGACTGAATGTTAAACAGGGCACCCAGGGAAGGCTTCACTGGAAAGGTAACTTCTGAATAGAGATGGGAGGCAGTGAGGAACTCACCATACAGGTATGTCTGGAGGAGCACCCCAGGCAGAGGGAAGAGCAGGTACCAAAGCTTGCTCTTTGGTAGAATCCGCTTGGTGTTTCAGGGGACATCAAGGAGGCCGGTGCAGCTGGGACAGAGAAAAGGGATGGATTAGCTGGAGCTCACGTATTAGAAGTGACAGGCAGCCAGATCGCGCACAGCTTTGTTGCTGTTGCAGAGAACTTTGACCTTGACTCTGAAGGTGATGAGAAGTCCCTGGAGGACATCCAGTGGAGGAGTGACAAGGTCTGACTTACATTTTAATAGGGACATTCTGTACAAGGCACGGGCGGATGTGTGGAAAATACCTAGGAGGCTCCTGCAGTCATCTGGGCAAGAGATGGCAGTGCTCTGGACAGTGGCAGTGACAGTGAGACTGGCAAAAAGGATCCCGATGTTTTTGAAGGTGGAACTGACAGGGTTTCCTATTAGCTGGAGAGAGGGGGTGGAGTGGGGGGAGAGGAGATGAAGTCAAGTGACACCAACGTTTTTTATTTTTTTTAAGATTTTATTTATTTATTTTTAGAGAGAGGGGAAAGGAGTGGAAAGAGAGGGAGAGAAACAATGATGTGAGAAACATCGATGAGCTGCCTCTTATATGTGCCCCATCCAGGGACTGAACCCACAACCCAGGCATGGCCCTGACTGGGAATCGAACTGGCAACTTTTGGCTTTGTGGGATAACACGCAACCAACTGAGCCACACTGGTCAGGGCTTTGTTTTGGTTTTTCACCTGAGCCATTAGTAGAATGCAGTCATCGTTAATGAAGTGAGGAGGACTGCTGGAATGCTCTTTGGGGAGGGCAGCTATCGAGAGATCAGTTTTAACTTATTAAAATCGAAGTGTTTATTATACTGATCTAAGTGGTGGTATGAAGCACACAGTTGGATGTGCAAGTCTGGAATGGCGGGCAGAGGTCCAGGCTAGAGATTCAAATTCGGGAGTCACCTGCATGTGGATGGTGTATAAGCTCTGAAACTCATCAAGGATCACCATGAGCGGGTATGGATAAGAAAGACAAGAGGCCCAAGGACTGTGATAAGGGAACGTGTACAGGTGACAGAGATGAGGAAGAACATGAAAAACAGGCTGAGAAAGAATAGGCAGAAAAATGGGAGCGAATAGCGAAGAAATGCAGGTGATTCAAAGAGAAGAAAATGACCCTGTCTAACAAATGCTGCTTGTCAGATAGGTAAAATGAGGACTGAGAATTGATGAGTGGCTTAGAAAAGGTGGAAATTACCATATTTTGCCATGTATAATGCGTACTTTTCTGCCCAAGTTTTTGAGGGAAAAATGAGGGTGCGCATTATTCATGGGTAGTACTAATTCCATATCTATATAAATGTTTTTAATTCTTTTATTTATGCTTATGCATTAAAAGTGTAACTCTAGGAAGCAATAACGATATCTGCATGCAAATAACACCCTGGAATACGATAATCAGTTCTGTTTCTAAATATGAATAAATAATTAAAATGGAAGATTTTTCCCCCTGAAAGTTTGTACCAAAAATGTGGGTGGGCATTATACATGGCAAAATACGGTATTGGTGACCCGAGGTGAGAAGTGTGGGAGTGGGCTGGGTGGGTGCCTGGTTGTAGCAGGTCCACAGGGGAATGGTGAGGGAGAACTGGAGATGAAAGTATAGGGCTTTGACTCGAAAGAGGGCAAAGATAGAGCAGTGATTAAAGGGGTGGCAAAGTCAAACAAGACATTTTTTGAAAGATGGGACAGAAAACATGTTTGCTAATAGGAATTATCTAGGGAATCCTTAGAAAAAGAATGGCAAATGGTGCGTTGTGAATTTCCGTGAATGGTTAGGATGACCATAGAGGCAGGGTTGGGGGGAGTTAAAGTGCAAGTCATCTCCTGAGGGTAGCCACAGCGGGTCCCACGGAAAAACTGCGGTTGTGGTTATGGTAGATGATTAAGGCTTCCGTCACAGCCCTGGCGGGCGTGGCTCAGTGGATTGAGTGCCGGACTGCAAACTAAAGGGTCACTGTTGTGATTCCCAGCCAGGGCACGTGACTGAATTGCGGGCCGGTCCCAGTGGGGGCGCGTGAGAGGCAACCACACATCGATGTTTCTCTCCCTCTCTTCCTCCCTCCCTCTCTAAAAAAATAAATAAAATTTTCAAAAAAAAAAGATTTATATCATAATTAATCATGATCCATTTGTTAAAGTGCCTCAATACACTACGTAATGCTCACACTTCAGTTACTATTTCTAGAGCTATGTGTATATAAGACAGACATGCTTGCATTCCATCTACATGGAGGTCGTCATACATTACTATAGTACCATACTATGGTGGGCGATATGTATATATACACTATAGTGATGTATGTGTGTAAATGTATACAGTGTGTGTATATATAGTGTGTATATAAAAGTATAATGTGTACATACTAATTATGTATATATAGTGTTTATATATAATGTATATATATAATGCATACATGTGGTATATAGTATAGATACATAATGTGTATATATGGCATATGGTAATATGTATATATGGTACATATATATAATGTAGCTATAGTATATTGTGCATATAGCAATCAACTGTATGTGCATGTATATATATGCAGCTACCTGTGTATGTGTATGTGTGTGTGTGTGTGTGTGTGTACCCACACACACTATATATAGCATCCATTATACATTTCACTGTACTATGACCTGCAATTACAGTATACATATATACACATGTATGTATATATACACATATAATTGGTGCTATATATTTTACATTGTTAAATGCATGACATAAATAGTTGAAAACCCCCAAATTCCTTTCTATTTCTCAGAGTCTTGGAACTTATAAAACCTATAGGTTGTTTATTATAGTGAGAACTGGAAAATATACAGTATGTGGGGGAAAGAGTGAATGGTGTGAAAGAAGGAGGCAAGGGCCAGGGCACGTTTGGCCGACAAGTGGCCCCAGCACAGGTGCCGTGGAGACATGTAGACATAGTGCTGGGCACTGAGAGAGGAGGCCCGCCTGGCCCACTTCGCACTGACCAGGGAAGGTGTCCTGGAAGAGCGGACGCCAGAGGCACGATGGTGCGGTACCCTCCACCCTCTCAGAATGACTTTCCCCCACACATTTCAATTCTGGTTCTTGCATCGGAGCTGATAATTGTATCTCCTTTACTCTCATTCTTTGTTGACTTTCAGCTGAACTTTAAAGGGTGCATGTTCGTCTTGACACCCTGAATTCTTGGCTCCACGGAGCCATATTGGAATTATTGAGGCAGAGTATAAATAATATATATTGTCACACCACTATTTAGTACTGCACACTAACACAATAATTCGACATTGTGCTGAAGGCATTATAACTTAAGACAAACTTCAGGAAAAAAGTTTGTCTTCATCCTATATGGAAAAATTTGTAAAATTATTTATGTGTGAGAAGCATGCAGTTAAACAGTTTTTATCTACTTATGTCAGTTGATTCTCACAACAGCTCCCCTGAAGTAAGCAGGGCAGGTATAGTTTAATTATCGCCATTTTTTAGGGACAGATGGTGATAAACTTGACAATTAAGCAAGTTGGTCTATAAATCAGAGATAGGGGAATCTGTTGGCTAACAAAACAAGGAGTGCCTGTCCCCAGCCAGTTAATTGCAGTGTCATCCCGTGCACTAAAAAGTTTGATTCCGTAGGCAGGACACATACCAGGTTGCAGTTCCATCCCCGGTTGGGGCACATATGGAAGGCAATCAATCAGTGTTTCCTTCTCACATCGATATTTCTGTCCCTTCTCTGTCTCTCTTCCTAAAATCAATAAACATACCCTTGGGTGAGGATTAAAATACAAACAAACAAAAACAAGTGCCTGAAGGAGACATCAAGAGCCAGAGTCTGAAGCTGAAGTGGTAAAATGCTGGAAAGACCAAGACAGAAAACCAGGACGCCAGCACACTCGTAGATGGATTTTTAGGCAGGAAGCTTCTGGCTCGGCTCTTACGTCCTGGTTGACAGGACCTGCGGACTTCTGGCTGCAGGTAAAGAGCACCAAGCAGAAAAGATGCGATCAGTCAGTCCTTCCAGCTCTCGGCAAGTAGAGATCTTTACCTGGGTGTCCTGCACGCAGTCCTGCACGCACTTCAAACTCGAAATGTTTAATGTAGCTCGTTTTCCCCCAGCCTTTCCTTTCACTGCAAGTCCTTGCTCATCACGCAGCGATCTGAGATGGGCGATCGGAGTGCTTAGGCTTTTGTTGTTCACCTCCACACCTGCTTAGTTTATCAGGTAAGCCTACAAGCCATAGCAGTGAAAGGGTCAGTCTTGCTCAGTGTCACCAGTACATTTTGTACCTGGTGCAGGGTAGGGGCCGCACAGGCAGGAACTGAGAAGGCATTCGCAGTCAGCTCCAGCTGACCCACATGGGGAGCGTGAATGTATGGTGATTTATGAAAGCGTGCAGAGGGAAACAACAGGTGGCGACAGGAGGTCAAAGGGGGCTCTGACTCAGGAGGGTCAGAAAAATCTGATCCTGTTTGGACAGTGTCCTGGGGAAGAAGCAGTTTGTTCTCTGTATGTGTGAGTCTGTTTCTGTTTTGTTTGCGGGTGGGAAAGGTGAAGGGATTAGGAAGTACAAATCGGTAGCTAAAAAATAGCCACAGGGAAATAAAGTACAGCATAGGGAATATAGTCAATAGCACTGTAATAAGTATGTACGATGCCAGGTGGGTACTTGACTTCTGGGGGGGGGGGATCACTGCAGAAGTTATATAAATGGCAAACCACTATGTTGAACACTTGAAACTAGTTTAAAGTATTAATGATACTGAATAACAACTGTAACTGAAAAAAGAGTAATCAGGCACTAGTCAGTCTCGAAGAGCTCGGCATAGTCCTTACCAGAGCTTTCCTCTCCGTCCCCACCAGTACTCTGGGTCGGGCCACTCACGGGTGGGTCAGGGGAGCTTTCTCCTTCAGCGCTCAAAGACGCTGCTGGAGCCGGGACACACTCAACCTTCCCCAGCTCTTCCTGGGCCGTTGTAGCTACCTCCCGACTGTCCTCCCTGCTTCCAGTTCCCATCTCCCTCTCTCAGGTCACCTTCCAAAACTATGAGTTCGCAATTACCTTTCTCGAAACAAAGACTAGGCACTGCTAAAAGGCACAGGTGTAGATGACTGGCTGCACTCTGCTTTTCCAGCCTCAGCTTCTCTGGCCTCTCCCATTCCCCCTCGTGAGTTTGAGTTTTTCCACAGGTAAATGCAGTTTTCTCGTGCTTGTGTCGCTGAGAGACAGAATAAGAGTTTCAATAGAGTAAAAAATTAGGACTTAAAAAAAAATCTTCAGCCTTAATTGAGGAGCCTAATTTAGAACCCTACTAAACACATGTGAACCTCAAGAAGGAAAATGTCTGCCAAGCAGGACTCCTCATGGTTAACTGGGCCCAAGTTCATGATCAGAGCCTAGCAGCCTCTACTGACAGAGGCCTCTCACGCACACTGCGTCTCAGAGAAAAGTCCCAGGCTGAGCTGCCAGCCGCCTGCACTGCGTTCCTGCCATCTGAGCTGAGCTTTATCAAGAAGTTCCTATTACTGTCTTTTGACCAGTAAGACTGAGCCCTGCCCCGCCCAGTTGGAACTGTGCAGCCACATCCTCATTTGAATTTTTACCAACCAGTCAGGGCACACAATTCCAACAAATCAGGACAATGCTATTTGGACTCATCAAACTGCAAATTTGGATTCCTCATTTGCATAAAAATAGACCAACTAGGAATGGGGGGCACTTTCTGTATATAATCAGGCTTCTTCTTTGTATCATGGGAGCTCACTTCTGTTTTCTGCTGGAAGCTGCATTTCTCTAATTTGCGAACTGTTCACCTGAATAAAGTTTCTTTTACCACACCCCAGATTGGGCATTCCTGTTGGCGTTGAGTTGATGGAGGCAACTTTTTGTTGGCACATGTTATGAGGACGTGAAGAAACTCATACAGAGAAAATCAATCAAAGGAATTTAAATATAACCAGATTATTCTGCCTCCACAGGGATAAAGAAAACGTAGTCCCATGAAGACGTTGCTTACAACAAAGCCATCTCATGTTGATAAACAGGCTGTGGAGCAATTCAAGGAGTACACTGTCTCAGCATTCCTCCCAGTCGAAGTCATGCTACACGCAAAGAGCTAATTTGGTCCAGAGAGAAAGTCTAGCCAATAGTGTGGGAAATAACCTGGACAAGAACTTCACTCCTTTCAAGATACACTTACTGAGTGTAGTGAAGAAAATTGGAAACTCCAGAAATTTCAAAGTTAACATCTGGGGTTTGATTAAAATCTGGAGGACGAACGAACAAACAAACAAACAAAAAAACCCAGAATGTTAAGAGTAAATAATTGAAGAAACCAGTAAACAAAAGCACAAACATCTCTGGGAGGTACTTGGATTCCAGATACAAGCCACAGGCTTGAAGGAGACAGCCAAAACATGTGGAAATATCTGCTTAGCATGCTGAAACCAAGAAAGACTATTAGGTAAAGAAATGGATAAAATATGAAAAAAACAGAAATCTATGTAATTAAATAAGGAATTAGAAGGAACCCTGTAACAATTTCAAAGATACAGAAATGTCCCTAAAGCAGAGGCAGCGAAGAGAAGGTGAAGTTTAAAGCGCTGCTTCCTACTGAGGAAGACAATGGAGGATGGACGAGGAGCGTGTGGGAGGCGGCAGCAGCGTGGAGTGGGAACTCATTGAGAGGACAAACCTAATTAATTCAGAAGTCTCAGAAAGACACAGAGAAACTCTTGTTTACGAGGGAAATGAAACTGCACATTTTAATCATTGCATTGCACAACTGAAGTAGCCGGATCTGCATTCTGATTCCATGGCAGATACAATATAAGGAAAGGGAACATGTGAGGTGTAAATTAGTTAGCGAACAACCGGTAGGTCATTGGAATGAGGAGCTAAGAGATCAGAAAAAATTCATGATGATCCTGATAAAGCGCACTGCAGGTTTTATCAGTTTCGTGTGCTCCTTTCTAAACCGTAAAGCACTACAATAAACCACGAGGTGGGAGCGGGGATGCTTGGTGGACAATACAAAAGATGCTCCACTTGCAAAAGTCTGTTAAGGTTGAGTTTCTAAGGAATAAAAAATCAGAGAGAATGAAATTTAACCTGGGATCTATGAATGGATTTCAGAGTCCATCAATTACCTAGAAAAGCAAACCCAACAGGGTGAATTTGCATTTTGGGGAGAGCTCCTCCGTAACATTCAGTTATCAAAGAGGCCCAATCAATATCCTTCCTAACATTCATCAATTACCGGAGACCTGTGACCCGATCGTGATGAAGAAGGCCTGCCCCTGGGTTTCCAGGCCAAACTGAAGTGGAAGACCTCTCGGGCATCTCAACAGAGTAGTAGTTTCACATGTTTGAAGATAATGAAAGTGCATTTCAACACTGAAAGCACTGGACGTGGACTATCTTTTAAGGAAGTAGCTAAATGAGCTGGTTAGGTTGGAATGTTACACTCTTCATCGGAAGAGTTTTACGAGTTTTACAAGTCTGTACAGTCAAGGCAAATCTATCTGGCATCTTGAGTCTCCTTCCTTCTTTTCTCTTCTTCCGTATATATGCTCAGTCTCCGAGGCCCATTGGTTCTTCCCAGGAGGAGATTAGGACATGTGAGGGTCTTAGTCAAATAATTTGCTGCCCATTCAACTGTTTAATGGAAGTTGGGAAGGTAAGTATGGTTTAACTATTAAGAATTGTTCAACAGGTGGGAGGTCAGACCAAAAAGAAGGTAGGACCAGGAAATAAGCAGGACTGAGAAGAAGGTATAGGACCAGGAAGAAGGCGTCAGCGGGAACCAGACTGCAGAGACAAGTGTGGCCTCACACCCTTCACAGATGCAATTCAGTGTGGGCACATCCACACAGCCAGGCTGCTCCTAGAGAGAGTTAAGGATTGCATTTCCGACGAGGGTTCCCTGGGGCCCAGCCTACACATGGGGAGCCGTCACTGAGCAGAACGAAGCCATGTGACTCTGGGTCGCTGAACTTAGCACTGACGTAGACGTGACAGCAACATCAACACACCTCACAGCACTTCATTTTGCAGCAAGGAAGAACACGTGGGCACAGTTCGGGCTGGTTCCCTTGGATGCCGACACCAACTCTGAAGATGAAAGATATCGATTAGCTCTGCACCAGGCCTGGATGGGCCAGCACACGGAGTCGGTAAAGGCAGCCTGGCTCAGCAGCTCACTCCGCAGTGACATCTTTCCATCCTTTGGCCACACCAGGAAGGCACCAAGGTGTTCCTAAACAAGGACAATAAAAGGCTTGTGACTACCGTGTCTGCAGCTTTGCTTCTGCCTCCCAGCTTGGGGGAGTATCAGGTTACACTTTGTTCCCAGGAGTTCCAGAGATGGCAGTGGTGATGGCCGTGTCACCTGTGGCAGAGATAGTAGTGATAATATAATAACACCCTATGTACCAGAGTAGTGATGCATTAAGAATGCTAATGACAATAATTAGTATTACTCCCTACATCTGAAAAGGAATTATTCAACATTTGTCAGGTGTGATGGGAAGAAAAGACATGTATTTTATATATAATTTTAAGAAACTAAATAACATCTTGGGAGGCAGATGAAAGCATTGAAAAGTCAGATAAAATGAATCCTTTATTCCTAATAAACAGGATTAGTTTATGCATTATTTGGTTCTAGAATTTTTTATTTTTTTCCACTTGGAACTTCAAAAGGTGACATTATTTGGAAGTAGAGTCTTTGCAGATGTAATTAGTTAAAAGGAAGTCATACTGGAGTAAGGTGGGCCCCACACCCAACAACTGGTGTTCTTCAAAGACGATGTGCCAGGAAGGTGAGGCGGCAATGGAGGCAGAGACTGGAGTCCTGTGGCTTCAAGCCAATGCACACCAAAGAGCACCAGCCGGCACCAGGGGCAGGGAAAGAGGCGAGGAGGGCTTCTTCCCTTTAGGAGTACGGTCCCTCTGGCACCTGAATTCCAGACTTCTGGATTCCAAAACAGTTAGAATAAATTTCTGCTGTTTTAGACCATGGTGTTTGTGGTGCTTTGTCACCAAGCTCTAGGAAACTAATACAGCAGCCATTGTGTGAAGTAGTCTTGAAAATGGATTAGTTGATAGCTATAAAAAAGCAAAAGCATTTTACTTCCTGAGAGACAAATTTCACCACTGTCACCTAAATGTTTGCTTTTTAAAGAGGCCACATTTATAGACCTGTGACAAATAGCTTACCAGATTTCTGCATGTTTCTCAATTGTATGAATTTTGTAAGCCCCAATTTCTCTCTCATCTGCAAATGCATTTCCCCATTTTCTCACATTCTTGTGAAATAAGAACAATATGCAAGCAAATATTTAAATAATTACGCATCTAACATGCAAAAATGGAATTGCTTCTTGGCAGGCAGCTCTGCCAAGTTTTGGCTCAAAGTATTAATTTGCCAGCTAACGTGCAAACGTCTTAAACTAGAATGGAAAAACCAGTTTAGGGATGAGAATAGGCACCAAATGAGGTTGTGCAAAATTGAATGAACTGAAGTTAAGGTCAGCTTGTTTGATAATCAGGTAAACCTTGTCTGTTGAAATCTAACTGATATGACATTATGTTCGTTTCAGGGGTACAACATAATGATTTGCTTATATGTATATATGTTGTGGTGATTACAAGTCTAGTAAACGTCCATCACCATACATGATTTTTTCTTGTGATGAGAACTCCAAATCCTGCTCTCTCAGTAGCTTTCAAATAAACCATACATAATTATTAACTACAGTCACCATGCTGTACATTACCTCCCCAGGATTTATTGTATAATTGATAGTTTGTACCTTAGGACTACCTTCTGTCATTTTGTCCAGCCTTGACCTGCCGCCTCTGGCAACCACCAATGAGTTCTCTGTAGCTATGAGTTTAACCTTTGTGTGTTTGTTTAGACTCTACATATAAACAAAATGACAAGGTATTTGCTATTCTCTCTCAGTTCATTTAGCAAAATATATGTACAACACTTAGGGTGTTTCCATATCTTGGCTATAGTAAATAATGCTGCAATTAATATGGGGGTGCAGAGGTCTTTTCAATTTTTGCTTTCATTTTCTTCAAGCAAATACCCAGAAGTGGAATTGCTGGATCGTATTGTAGTTCTATTTTTAATTTCTTTTACAAACCATACAGTTTTCCATAGTGGCTGCACCGGTCTATCTACATTTCCACCAAGAGTGCACAGGGGATCCCTTTTTTCCGCTTCCTGGCCAACACTTGTACGTCTTGCCTTTGGGGTAACAGCCACTTTAAAAGATGTAAGAGGTGGTTTCTCCTGGTGGCTTCATTTGCATTTCCAGCGATTAGTGACCTCAGGCAACTTCTCATGTACCCATTGGCCATCTCCATGTCGAATTTGGAAAAATCTCTATTCAGATTCTCTGCCCAATTTTTGTGTGTGGCAGCCTACTAAATGGGAAAAGATATTTGTAAATCATGTATCTGAGAAAGGATCAATATCCAAAATGTGTAAAGTGATGTCAAGCAACTTTTCATGTAAGATAGTGGTCTAGTTTTATTCTTTCACACGTGGTTGCCCAGTTTTCCCAACACCATTCATTAAAGAGACTGTCTTTCTGCATTTTATATTTTTGGCTCCTTTGGTGTAAATTAATTGACAGTGTATGGGGGCGTTATTTTGGGGCTCGCTCTTCTCTTCCATTGACCTGTGTATCTGTTTTTATGCCAGTACCGTAATACTTTGATGACGATAGCTTTGTAACACAGTGTGAACTCAGGAAGCGTGATGCCTCCTGCTTTGTTCTTCTTTCTCAAGATTACTTTGGCTATTCAGAGTCCTTTGGTTCCATACAGATTTTAGGACTGTTTGTTTTATTTCTGTGAAAAATGCCACTGGAATTTTTGCTAGGGATTACATTGAACAGGTATATTGTTTGGGGTAGTGTGGACATTTTAACAATAGTAATTCTTCCAGCCCATGAGCACGGTGTAGCTTTCTGTTTATTTGTGTCTTTTTTAGTTTCTTCCATCGATGTCTTACACTTTTGAGTGTACAGGTTTCTTGTCTCCTTCATTAAAGCTGTTCCTAGGTACTTTATTCCTTCTAATGTGATTATAAGTGGGATTGTTTTCTTAACCGATTTCTGTACAGTTATGTTGTGTCCTGAGAATGTACTGAATTTGTTTATTATTTATAACAGTTTTTAGGTGGCGTCTCTAGGGTTTTCTACATATAATATCGTGTCATCTGAAAACAGAGACTTTTATTTCTCCTTTCTAGTTTGATGAATTTTATTGCTTTTTCTTGCCTAAATGTTCTGGCTAGTATTTCCAATACCAAGTTAAATGAGGTGTGGATGGGCATCCTTGTTCTGTTCCTGATCTTAGAGAACATGCTTCCACCTTTGCACCGCTGAGTATGATGCTAGCTGTCAGCTTGTCATCTATGGCTTTTATGTATGCAGGTATGCCCTCTTTAAACCCATTTTACTGAGAGTTTGTCTCAGGAATGGATGTTGCATTTTGTCAAATACTGTTTCTGCACAAATTAGGATGATCATCTGATTTTTATCCTTCATTTTGTTAATGTAGGGTATCATGTTGATTGTTTTGGGAATGTTGAACCATCCTTCCATCCCTAGAATAAATCCCACTTGATTATGGTGGATGATCTTTTTAATGTATTGTTGAATTGGCTTGTTAATATTTTGTAGAAGCTGTTTGTATCTATGTACAACAGAGGTATTGGCCTATAATTTCCTCTTCTTGTGGTGTCCTTGTCTGGTCTCGACTTCAGGTAAAGCTGGTTTCATAAAGTGAGCTTGCAAGTGTTCCCTCATCTTCCATTTTTTTGTGCAGAGTGTGGGAAGGATTGGCTTTAGTTTTTAAATGTTTGTTAGAGTTTGCCAGTGAAACCATCTAGTCCTGGAATTTTTTGTTGGGTAATTTTGATTACTGATTCAATCTCCTTCATAGTATCAGTCTGTTCAAATTTTCTACTTCGTGATTCAGTCAGGGATGAATGCTTCTAGGAATGTATCCATTTCTTCTAGACTGTCCACATTATTGGCACATAATTGCTCCTAGTAGTCTCTTCTTACCCTTTCTATTGTTGTGGTATCAGTTGTAATATCTCTTTTTCTCTTGTTTTATTTCTGATTTTATTTGAGTCCTCTCTCTTTTTTTCTTGGTGGCTCTAACCAAAGGTTTGCATTTTTATCTTTTTAAAAAACCAGCTCTCAGTTTTGTTGATATTTTCTATTGTCCCTTCAGTCTCTGTTTCTGATCTTTGTTATTTCTTTCCTTCGACTAACTTTGACCTTAGTTCTTCTTTTCCTGGTACCTTGAGGCATAAACTAGATTGTTTACTTGAGATCATTCTTGTTTCTTAACTATATAGTGTTTGTCACTATAGAACTTCCTGCTTAGAACTGTTTTTGCTGCATTCCATAAGCTTTGGTATGTTGTACTTTCACTTTCATTTGTCTCAAGATACTTTTTTATTTCTGGTTTGATTTCATTTCTGGTCAATTGATTATTCGGTAGCATATTGTTTAATCTCAACGTATTTTGAATTTTTCAGTGTTGTTGTAATTGACTTCTGATTTCATATCATCTCATTGGAAAAGATGCTTGATACGATTTGAATCTTCTTAAATTTATTAATACTTGTCCTGTGACCTAACATTTGATCTGTCCTGGAGAACGTTTCATGTGCCCTTGAGAAAAACGTGTTTTCCATGTGTTAATGTCAGCCTAGAATTTCTGACTGTGATTGTGACTGCCAAGTTCATGTGACCATCAGGTGGGTGGCCCTGGAAATAGCATCCCATTCCATAGTCCTAGTCTGGCGTGAGCTTATTGTGGAGATACTCAGTAGAACTAGGCCTAAACTGGCATAGGTAAGAAAACTTAAAATTTTTTTACTCTAGGAGACCATTTATTTCATAAGAGCAATATTAGTTTATATCTTGACAATACATAAGGAACTGTTTGGAGAAACCTGGAGGAGTTGAAATCACATTTCTAGTTTTTTCCAATAGTGTTCTAGCAACTCTTTACAGAAGGGGACCCAGGCAGCTTCCCTGCTAGTCTGCATCGTAATCCAGTTCTGGTCCTACTCCAGAAAGTTCCCTCATTAAATCCCCTCCTGTTAGTGGTCCTGGCACTCTAGTTTAGGTTCTCATTACTTCTGACTCAGATTATTATAATAGCCTCTTCAGCCCCTGTGTCTTCCCATCCGTCACACATTGTACCAGAATAATCTTTCTGAAAGTATTAGTTTAGAAGTTTGTCTTTCCCAGCAGACTGTGTTCCTTCTTTCTTTAAAAAAAAAAAGTCATTTAGTTTACCCAGCATTATACTTACTCAGTATATGACAGATATTTAAAAATGTTTTTTCAATGAAGAATGGACACATTAATTAATTAATATTAAAGAGTTAATATCTGATTTTGAAATGTTGACAAGCATTCCCCCACCCCCTCATCCACCATAAAATTTTTTTATTTGTGTCAGATTAAAACCATAGTCTTGGCTCTGTCTACTCTCAATATTTTCAACATTATAACCTAGATGTGGGAGGGCATGGCCAGCTAACAGCATGCATGGGAGGAAAGTCGTAATAAGGAAGTTCCCCTGGGTATTCCTAGACCATCCGCCAAGTGAAAATCCACTTGGAAACAAGTGAGAATCTATTGCGCATTGTCAATTAATATGTTTTACTGAATTTAAGAGTTTCTGCTTTGGCATTTTTTTGGCCTTAGTTGTTCTTTCTTACTAATATTTCATATTTTTTACTATGAAAAATAACCAACCAAGGCTAACGCCAGTGGGACTGTCGGAATTCATAGCTTTACCTCTTCTCTGAAGAGTGGTGTTAGCCTGGGTTGCATTCCATCGCGTGGAACTCTGCAGTAAGCGTAGATCGGCGTGTCCAGTGTTTCCTGCAGTCTGCGTCAACCACCCCAGATTTAGAACTCTATCTTACTTTACAATCAAATATTTATATTTTACAGTATTATTTGCAATGTTATACTATTTTAACTTTAATGTTAATACAATCCGTACTACGTGGAATATGCCAAAGAGCTTTTCCTGTTCTGTTTCTGCATTCATGACGGTCTCCTTAGCTCAAGAGGGCGATCTGCAGGCAGTCAGGGAATGTCAGGCCAGCTACAGAGGAAGGTGAAAAAGAAAGCAAAGAGTTAACATTCAGCCATTTAAGGTGAGATTTCACCTGAAGGCATTAATCTTGCATGACAGCCTTTGTCAAAATAGAAGATTTTAAATATTTTTATTTTCCCCCCACGGCATATCTAGATCCAACCCTAAGAGAAAGCCAGAAACAATAGAGTTTTAGGGAAAATGGAAGTGGGGGAAAGTATGCCCTTTGGGCTTGATAAATTGTGAGAAGAAGGAGAGAGCTGGAAGCTGGGAGCAGACGGTCCTGAGGTCCCTCTTACCTGTCTCTCAAAGTGGACACATCAGAAGAACATTGGAGGAGGAGTCTGCTAAGGCAGATGAAGGGGAGCCCTCCCCCTTTCCTTAGTTCCCAGATGGCTAGGGAAGGACCCAGCGATTCCTGTAAGAGTGCATGGCAGGTAGCTGAGTCCGGTCCTGGCTGAGTGGCAGACCGCCTCGGTGCCGAGTGAAACTGCAGAAGTGTCCTCATTACCAGTAAGGCTCAATGACACAGGGAGCCCTATTAGCCACACAATCAGGGAGCCCCATCTACAAATCGCGCTGACAGGAGACCTCACCCCAGGGTGCTGTGAAGAACAAATGGGACCCGGTCGTCACTGCAGAGGCCAGAGGAAGGAGCACATTTCCGAGGAAGCTTTCCCCTGTGGCTGCAAGGCCACAAAGCAAGCCACACCTTTTCCTTCTTGGAGAGAAGAAAAGAAAGGGTAGAGAGGAAATCTGAGACTGGTGGTTTTTATCTTAGATGAAGATTTATGAAAAAGCACTCTAAAATCACTGCATTGGGCAAAGGTTACTGTATTAGACAAACATTCAAATTTTAGGTCATATAGTACTGCTTAACAATAGGGGGCTGGTCAGGAAGACCAAATCAGGTACAGAGAAAAATCAGCCTCTTTTTTTCTGTCCATGTGAGCTGCAGTGTGCATAAAATGGGTGATCCCACTACATGCTGTGACTTACCTCCCGAACTCTCTGCACTGGCTCTCATTGCTCCACCCTCCCTAGGGTCACTCCTTGCTGGTCCTTGAATACACTAAGCATGCCACCCCCGCTCCCCCGTCAAGGGGGACACTACCCAAGGCTCTGCCTGTAATGCCCTTCTCCAGACAGCCACATGGCTCCTTCCTTCACCTCCTTTGGGTCTTTGCTCAACAGAAGCCTTCTTTCAAACACCTGTGGGGTGAGCGAATATTGGTATAAATATCCACAGTTGCTGACTCACTGCCCCCTTGCCTCTAGAAGCTGAGTGCCCAGGTATGCCTGATGTGTGTTCACAGACAGGCCTAGAAGTGCCTCTCCGCCCCAGCTGCCTCTTGGAGGTCTGACTTCAGCGATGCTCCGAGAACACTGCTCAGCCCTGCTGTATGTCTGCTTTCTGCTCTGCATGCACTCAGACGTACTGGAGCCAGCCTCTCCCCTGCCCTCTCTTGGCTTTGTGTTTCCACCCAGGTGCCTAAGCACAAAAACATTCTTTCTACCTCCATCAGTCCAAGCCTATCTGTGTAGCAGCTTTCAAAAATATCAGGCATGGAGGCTGGGGAGTCGGGATGGATGCTCCACAAATATCCAGTGATTTTCTATTTTTATTTTTATTTTTTAGAGCAAGGGGAAAAGAGGGAGAAAGAGAGAAAGAGAAACACCATTTGGTTGCCTCTCACTCGCCCCTGACCAGGGATCTAGCCAGCAACCCAGGCATGTTTCCTGACTGGGAATTGAACTAGCGACCCTTCAGTTCACAGGCCAGTGCTCAATCCACTGAGCCACACCAGCCAGGGTACCCAGCAATTATTTCATTGTAAGAGAGCCACATAATTATTAAATCTTGAGCTGGAAAAGACCTTCTAAAATAGAAGAAAACCATCACTGAAAATTTTCAATGAACTTGTGTCAGATTGCCAAAGAACTTACTCTAAAATATCAAGTCACTTACACGTCCAATAAATTCCAGTGCCTCCCTGCTATGACTGGGACAGATATAAAATCCTCAGCTAATCAGTAAAGCCACCCATCAAGGGCTCCCTGTATATACAGCTGCACCTAACACTCTCTCCTCCTCCAAGTCCCTTTTTTCATCTTGGGGTTCAAGTGTTTGTCCTGCATTCCACAGCCTTGGGTGAAGTTTGGGCTAATTCATTTTTGGAGAATTTCTCCCACATTTTATTGTTTTACTTAGTAGAATGTTTTTTAAAGGTACAGATCATGTTCATTTCTTTCATTGGTTCCCCTAAGTTCTGTGCTCACAGTAAATCATTACAATCAATTATTTTCATATATAAATTAATCATTACAAAGCACCAGTATACATCATATTTCACCAGTCAAGCTGTCTATAAAATGTGTTCCTTTGCAATAGATCACTCATTATTTCATTTCATTCATTCATCAGCAAAATGTCTGCTGTTGTGGGAGAGGGAACAAGGAGTAGAAAGAAGACTCAAGGATGCCTCCCTGGCTTCTGTTGAACAAGGGAGTGGATGGCTGTGCCATTTATTGAAGAAGGGATGACTAAGAGAGGGGCAGGCTCGAGGATCCTTGGGAATTCAGATTCCTAAGAGTTACCACAAGCATCCCATGATTTGACTCACCCAGGTCTTCCTGTGGACCTCTGTACATGCATGATACATTCGATCAAGCCAATTTTCAGAAATAGCAGGAGGTAGACAGTTTCAAAGAAAATTCACATGAGAAGCACAGCTGTTAGACTGTTGGTGTTAAGGAGCAAAGACAAAAACGATCAACAAGAGGGAGTGGAGGCAGGGAAAAAGGATTAAAAAATGTAGACAGTCCGAATATAGTGAATCCTGTGGGGGGCAAAATGATGATGTGACAGCTGGGGAACAGTTGGTCTGAGCATCCTGTTATAGAGCATCCCAGGGGTATCAGAGAAAACAGTCTCCGTTGTTAGTATTCTCCAGCACCCCTTGTGAGTGTAGCTAGTCAATGTAACCATACCTGAGTTGCTCTCCGAGAAATATCCTTGTGCACCTGACATTTGCACCTTCTTCCTGTTGGGATTTCTCAGTGGAACATAAATCTGCGGGAAGGACGCGAACACTGATGGAGGGAGTGCTTATGCTCAGAGAGAAACGGAAGCCCATGGCAGCGTTGAAATGAACTTGGGAATGCTGGAGATCAAGTAGAGAACAAAGACCGGCAGAGAAGACTGACAAATAATTGCCAGTAAGGTGGAAGGGAAGCCAAGGGTCATCATACTCTGGGAGCTGAGAGTGTAGAGTTTTTCCAGAAGGGAGTGATCAGTGGCATCTGAAGTTGCTGAGACCTCTGTACTTAATTGATTCTCTTGTGCCTGTTGTAAGTAGAATCGAGAGCTTCAACCCAAGGCCGCAATACACAGAAGGAAGAACATGGGTTTATTTTCAAAAGGGTTTAGGTTAATTGGCTATACAGTTCATTGCAATGAACACACATAAGCTGCTTTGATAGGAGTCATATATTCTTTTATTGTTTAATTGTGATACAATTTTATCTTAATCATTTTTAAGTGTACAATTTCGTGGCATCAAGCACATTCACATCGTTTGTGAATGTTACCACCACCGATCTCCAGAACTCTCCTCATGCTGCAGAACGGCAGCTCAGTACCCAGTAACCAACAACCCTCTCGCTCCCCTCCTCCGAGCCTCAGCCCTCCTCTCGGTGCCTACGTTCTCTAGGCACTGCTCTTTATAACTGAAACCACACAGTATTTGTCATTTTGTGAGGGACTTATTTCACTCAGCGTGATGTCCTCAAGATTCATTCATGTTGTAACGTCTTAGAGTTTCCTTTTTTTTTAAAGACTGGATAATGTTCTGTTACGTGTATAGATCACATTCTATTTGTCCCTTCATCTCTTGACGGACACGTGGGTTGCTTTCACCTTTTGGCTGTTGTAACGGTTCCATGAATGCGGGTGTGAAGATAATTCTTTGAGGACTCGCTTTTAATTCTTTTGGGTATAAACCCAGAAATGAATCCCTGGGTCACGTATTGTTTTTGACTCGTTGAGGAACTCTCATGCTGTTTTCCGTCATTTTACATCCACACTAACAGTGCACAAAGGTTTCATTTTCTCCACATCCTCACCACCTACTGTTTTCTACACTTTGATGGCTGCCCTCCTAAGGTATGTTGTAATATCTCATTGCGGTTTTGATTTGCAAATTGCTAGTGATGAGTGGTATTAAGCATCTTTTCATGTGCTTATTGGCCATTTGTATATCTTCTTTAGAGGAATGTTTATGCAAGTCCTTTGTTGCCTTTAATCAATTGTTTTTACTGTTGAGTTATAGTTCTTTATATATTCTGGATGTTAACCGCCTTACCAGAGATATGATTTGCAAACATTGTCTTCCATTTCCTAGGCTGCCTTTTTCACTCTGCTGTGTCCTTCGATGCTGAGAAGTTTTAAATTTTGATGTAGAAGAACTTACAGCCTTAAAATCAATTTATACCATCTCATAGCTCAGTGTGCCTTATGGATTGTGAGTGAAACAATCAAAAAAGAATATTGGGTCCTTTTCCACCATTTTACTCAGTACTAATTTGATAGTAACTCTGAACACATCACTAACAAACAGCTGTGATTTTTTTCTTACTAATAAAAAGTATAATGTCTCCAAAAAATAATAAAATAAGATATATGATATCTCCATGGAAAATAAATCATAAAATCTTTTCAGTGTATTTTAGGAGAAAACAGATTTTCAGATTAAGTTTACCTTATCTTGACTGTGTTTTCCGAACAGATAATATTTTGCACTTTTTATGTGGTCAGTTAACAAAAATCTAATATTACGAATCTATTTTCAAAACTCTCTGAAAGTGGTGGTGAGGGCTGCGAATCATTTCTTGCCTCACCCTGTAGTGAGATTCGCTGTGGAATCCGGGATACACACATCACCACTGTTTGATAAGACAAGCTATACACAACATCCATCCCCTGAACTCACCTGCATCAGAACCTCATGGCCTGCTGAGGACTACCGACGTCAGGTTTTGCATTAACAATAGTTCTACGCTATTATACTGTCAAATTGTATCGTACTGGCAAAACTAAGAAATTAGCTACCTCCCTATCCTCTGTGTTCTAAAACTAGTGAGAAGCATCCCAGTGAACTTCAAATGATAAAAATGTGATGTAGCTATTATTACACTTGATCTTAGCCAAAAGGCCGAGAAGCAATTGTGATGTAGCTATTATTATGCTAGATTGGTAACTTTATGGACAAAGCTGTGAGGGCTGCCATCTCTGTTACAGGGTCAGAGAAGTTTCCAGAACATGCATTCTATTAATAAAGTCTAAACAGATCTTCTCCTTGTAGCCAATTCCCCCGGGACTGGGACTTATACACATTGTGCCGCCAAAACTTTCCAAAACTGTAATTCAATTCTTCATTAAGGTGGCTACTTTAAAATGATTAAATATGTTTGTATCAAACAGTCAGATTGAATTATTCCAACAATTGAGCCTTCCAAACAAGAGTAAGGAGCACACGGTCTTCTTTAAGTTTTTTCAACCACATTCCACAGTGAGTATCTAAGTGCCATGTTTGATAATCGTTGTATGGAGCTAAATATGGTGTGGGTGGGGAGAGAAATGCTAGAAACAGCTCTTATCTCTGGGCCCGGAATTATGCTTTTGCTGCAGTTCAACAAGCTCACGGCCTGTTGAAGAAGAGAAGGGCGGGGTGGGGAGGGGCAATGTGTTTGGGAGGCTGTATAAGGAGTAGGAACATGACAAGCTCTTAGACATCAGAGTTCAAATCCTGGCTTGACCAGTGACTCTCTATGTGAATCTAGGCAGGCTATCAACCCTTGGTTTCCTCTTAAGTAAAATGAGGATTTCCTTATTTTCTTAACCAACTTGGGCGAGGGTTTTCCGTGAACGGGCAGCTCTCGGGTGAAGTCATTTTTTCCAAGGCAAAGTGAGGCATCTGGAGTCCCGCCCCCAGGCCATGGTGGCAGAAAGTGCAGGGTAGACACGCAATGCCAGTTCCACAAGGAGTCTATTTAAGTTAAATGTGAAATGTGTTGCTATCTAATTTTCTTGCCTAAGCGTTTCACATCGATTTTGTTCAGAACTTTTTACTTTGGGTTTTTCATGTTGGAAAGAGAACAGCCGATTAGCTTCGAGAATGAACTTGGGAGTCCGCCTGACACAGCTTCAAGTGTATCAAAGTTTAGTGAGTTTCCTTACAGCTCATCCTCTGATTGCCAGTGGCTTAAAAATGATAAAGGCACCAGCTCCCACGCTGGGCCCTGGGGACACATCAGTGAAAAAGACACATTGCGTCCCTAGTCCCCACCGTTATAATAACACCCACCAATCTCATAGCGCTCAGTGCACAAATGAAAATAATGGTGGTTATTGTCACCCGCAGTTGAGTACTCCCCACGTGTCAGTTTTAAGCATTTTATGAAAACAACTCATTCAACTTCATTAAATTCACAATAACCTTAGGAGATGGGTATTCTAATTATCCTCTTTTAGCTGATGAGGAAACCAAGGTAGGAAGTGGCCGCGTAGCCCACACAAGACCATGCAGCTAAAAGGCCAGAGAGATGGAATTTGTCCTCAAGCAATCTGGCTCCAGAGTCTGTTTCCCTACTTACACTCAGGGCCAGCCCCTCGGAGCCTGGGATTCTGCCATCAGCAGACCCCACACTTAGAAGCATCTGCACTTGGTTCAGAGCTCTGCTGTTGCCATCTTAAACTTTCACGCCGTCTAAACAAGGAACCCTGCATCTCCAGTCTGCATTGGGCTTTACAAATTATGTAGCTGGTTCCTCATTCTCCTGTACCATCCCAGTAAAAGAAAAACAAGGCATTTTTAAAACTTAGAACGCCGTCATCATAACTCTAAAAAGGCTTTGGAAATTATTATATTTAGTTGGTCGAATGTTTTCTAATCGGCACTGTGCCATGAGCAACAATGGGCACGGCAACCAAGAAAGAACTACCTTCGTGTGGGCCCCTGGCCAAGACTGTGTGCCTGAGGACCTACCGGGACCTACCGTGTTATCTTCCCTAAGGATGAGGGATTTGCAGCTTTCGTGATCTGCCTAAGGTCACATCACTGTTGAGAGCAAAGCAAGATTAGATTGCCCAAAGGTTTGACCCCTGGCCGGTGCCTTTCCCACCAGAGTGTGTGGTCTCTGCTTCCTGAAATGTCAGAGTTAACACACATTTATGAACAAGAAGAGTTCGGAGAAAATGGATTTAGTGGAAATAACATGTCACCGTAATTCTCATGATCAAGATTTGGGGTTTACTTTTAGCCCATAACTGGGTGACTTGAGATACCTACAAAAGGAAAACCCCATATACAGTGTATTTGAGTAAAATTCATTGAACAGGCTTATGTTTTTAATGGAATAGTCCCAGTAATGGCATCTGAAAGGGCAGGTTTGCAGAGAATGGTTCATACTGTGGCCAAGAAATGCGATTATACTGAAGTTGGCAACCAAGTGTTACCTGGGTTGCTGCTTGTAGGGGTTGAGTGACAGGGAGGGGGAGCTGGAATTTCTCAGGGCGTCGTCTGCATGGGTTCTTACCCAGAACGTGCGGGGCAGACCGCGTGACGCTGGAGTCGAGGAGTTGGGCTGGAGTCTGGGACCACAGGATCAAACGTGAGCAGGAGGACCTTGAATGATGTTGCTGTTTCTTAGGCACACGGAGTGGCCCACAGTCCCCACTCCCAGGATGGACAGAACAGCATGAATAAACGTGCACACTTTCGGACCTCCGGGGAGAGGATAGTTAAGTAAAGGGCGAGACCTGTTGCTATGAAATCTGATTGTCTAAGTGAGTCAAATAAAGTTTTTTTTTGTTGGATGAACAGTGTAAGATTATAGCTGAAAGGGAGGAACTTTGTGTCAATCTGTCACAGCTTTGAGGACCAGTGGCAGTGTATTATTAACGTAATGTTAGCTGTGATCCTGGCCAATCAGCTGTGTTAGTTAGAGTGTCATCTCCATCCGCCAAGGTTGTGGGTTCAATCCCTGGTCAGGGCACATACAAGAATCAACCAACACATGAATAAATAAGTGGAGCTGCCAAGTGATGTTGGGCACTCTCTCTCTCATCCTCTCTCTCTGTGTCTCTTTCCCTTCCTCTCTCTCTCTAAAAATCAATGAATAAAAATGTTTATTAGCTGCCATGGCAGCTGAATCTCAATTTTCAGAGGCTTTACAACAATAAAACTTGTTTCTTGCTCCCTGTACAGTCTAATGTTCCTGGTTAGGCAGTTTTCCATTGGTCACCAGGGACCCTGCACCAACGCATCACGGTCCCTGCCCTCCTGTAGGTCCTGGACATTCTCTGCATTCAGTGAGTACAACAGAGAGAGAGAGAGAGAGAGAGGGAGAGAGGGAGAGAGAGAGGGAGAGAGAGAGCGCGCAGGACCAGGGAAGGAGTTTTTACGGGCCAATTCTGGCAGAGGCGTGCATCACTTCTGTACGTTCCTGAGATGGAACTTCGTCACACAGTTCCACTGAGATGCAGAGAATCCTGGCTTAGGCCACTGCCGGAGCGGCAGCTGCTGCCCAGAAACAGTTCCACACCAAGGAACGGTGAACAGCTTGGATCTCTTCCATGATCACCTTGGCTATTCATCAACTATGTGGCCTTCGCTAAGTTTCTCGTCTTCTCTAAGTCTCGGGTCTGTGTAACAGGAATAAAAACACAGTCTGCTTGGCTACTGGTCTGCTTCTGTAAAACAATCAGCCCTCATGAATTAGTAAACAAGGAAATGCTATCCAGAAGTACAGAAGCAGCACTGGTCCACCTGTGATTTTACCATTGTGTGCCACCAGGTCAGCCGGGCACCGTCGCCCCCCATGCTTCCCTGTCTCCGTCCCACCGTGCGCCTGCTCTGTCTTGCAGTCACTTAGCGCAGTGTTCCCAGACTTAAGGCATTTTCACTGTGTCTCCATAAATCAGCAAACCCAACTTTTTTTTGTATCCCCTTCCATAAAGCTGCCTTCAGTTTTTAAATTTAAATTTGCAGCTCAAATGCCTAGAAGAAGGGCGGTGAAAAACAAAATAAAGCCCAAGGAAGAAAATATTAAATATAAAAGCAGAAATTAATGAAATAGAGAACAGAAAAGAATAGTTCTAATTAATACATCAAAATCTTGTTGATTTTTTTTGTAGAGAAATTAATGAAACAGCCCTGGCTGGCGTAGCTCAGTGGATTGAGCGCGGGCTGTGAACCAAAGCATTGCAGGTTCAATTCCCAGTCAGGGCACATGCCTGGGTTGCAGGCCACGGCCCCCAGTAACCGCACATTGATGTTTCTCTCTCTCTCTCTTTCTCCCTCCCTTCCCTCTCTAAAAATAAATAAATAAAATCTTTAAAAATTATTAATGAAACAGCCAAACCACTAACTAGATTGGTCAAGGAAAAGGAAAAGAAGTACAAATATATAGAATAAGAAATGACCAGGGGGAAATAAACTCTTAAACAGAAGAAACTTAAAGTCATAAGAGATGACTTTGCTGACATCTAGGTAAACAGATTGGAAAACCTAGATGAAATGGGTAATTTCGCAGGGAACACATGTTATTTAAATTGAGCCCTTAGTGTTAGAAAACATAACCAATTTCCACAGAAGAAATGGAGACAGTTATTAAGAAATCCTGCAACAAAACTCATGAAGCCCAGATGGTTCCACATTGGGAAATAGGCGTTATGGAGTCTAAGCCGATAACATTGCAGGCACACCTTGTTCCATTGCACTTCGCTTTACAGTGCTTCACAGATGCTGCTAGCTATTTATGTATTTATTTATTTATTTATTTATTTATTTATTTTAACAAATTGATAGCAAGATCTTCCACCAGGAAAAAAATGAGGACTCACTTTACTGAGTGGTCTGGAACCCATCCCCCCAAACCTCCAAGGAGTGCCTGTAATTCTATCCTCTTGTCAAGTGAAGGACTCAGGGGTGAAGTTTAAGCCAATCAGCACATGACAGTTTCATGGCGCTCAAAACCGATGCAATGGTGGGCACCTGGCCTCCACTAGCTTAATCAGATGGATGGGAAAGTTCTCTCTCCGCTGCTCCTCTCCTTTCCCTCCCCTCCTCTCTCTCTTCCTCTCTTCTCCCTTCCCCTCCCCTTGCAAGAATAGTGGAAGACAGCCTGAGGACAAAGCCAGCATACCCAGGGTAGAGGAATAACCATGAAACAGAGCCAGAGCCTTCTCTACGCTGCACGTGGCGCCTGCATTGCCTTTGGACTTCCGGTTCATGAAACCTTTCCCTCACATTCAGGACAGCTGAGATTCCTGTTACTTGCAGCCAAGAGCATCTTCCAGATAAAGCACTCTATCAGTGCAAAAGATGTCAGTGGCTCATCAACTCACCCCGACAGTGCTGGACATGCCCTCCTAACCTCTCGCTCTCTGAGGCTCGCCATCCCCTTCTGATTCCTACCTTCTCTCTCAGATATATTAATACCAATGACTCCAGAGCAGTTTTTGGTTTGTTAACTCGGCAATAATTAGTTTTCTCTTCCTCCTTAAGGCCTAAAAGACATTCTACAGTTAAAATGACTTCATATAATTAACACAATACATGTGTTTATAATTTAGCTCTCACTCTCCCTTCTCATGGGACGTGCCCATGTATTAATGGCCATGGACATGCTCCATGGATAAACATTGATTCCTGTTCAACCCCTTGTTTCAAAATAAGGATTTTGCACAGCCCCCTCAAACCTCCACGCTTCATACCTGGCTCTAGTATACCAGATTTTCTGCTTTCAAAGCCAGATCCAGCTGTATTTTTGAATAAATAAAAATCTCCCTATAGCTGATTATTGACCTAGAGTTTTTCAGTTCCAAATAAACAGTGAGTAACTTTTCTTCAGACAATCCCCTGAATGCAAATGTAATGCCCCCATGGGACTGCTATGGATAGATGCCCCTAGAGTTCCAGCTGTAGTTTCCAACACCAGCAACTTGTGACATTCTTTGGGATTAGCTGTCCCTTCTGTCAACTTGGCAGCTGCAAAGAAGTTGAATCATCATGAAACGCAGTTGACTTTTGGACATGGTGGTCCTGACCTAACGTCATCATAAGACCAGAGGGAGGCCTGGAACAGTACTGGAGTGCTGGCTGAAGGTGTGAGGTGACAACCTCACGGCAGGGAGTAGGGCAGATGACAAGGGTACGTGGGCATCTACAACAAGGAAGGGGCGAGAGCTAAATTACTGAATTCACAGAGCTTCGTTTTCTCCAGAATCCTAGTAAGCTAAGCACAACAGTGTTTTGAGCTAAGATTGTGAGCTGCCAATAAAATAATAATGATATTTATTGTGTGTATACCTTCTGTCCGGTAACATCATGGAAGCTTCATATGTGTTATGTCATTTGGTCCTCACCACGGTTCTGGAATGTAGATGTTGTTCTACCTACTTCCCAAGTCTTTCTTTCTTTCTTCTTTCTCTTTCTTTCTTTCTTGCTTTCTTGCTTTCTTAAGATTTTATTTATTTACTTTTAGACAGAGGGGAAGGGAGGGAGAAAGACAGGGAGAGAAACATCAATACGTGGTTGCCTCTCATGCGCCCCCTACTGGGGACCTGGCCGGCAACCCAGGCATGTGCCCTGACTGGGAATCCAACCGTGACCCTTTGGTTTGCAGGCCAGTGCTCAATCCGCTGAGTCACACCAGCCAGGGCCTATTTTTCAAGTCTTAATGAAAATGTTGTACCCAAGTCTTGTAGCAAATGCTACAAGTGGGAGGTACTCACAGGCCTGCCTGGTTCCAACTCTGTGGTAGTGCCACCTCTCCAGGCTGCACTCAGTGGGCATTTTTCTCACAGCTGGCACAAGCGTGTCAATATTTGCTCGGAGTTATAAATGGTCCTTGAAGAAAACCCTGAGGTATACAGATTCAGGGCTACCTGTAACCCAGCTTTTTTCCTTCTCTGCATCAAACGCTAAGGCCCCGACTTTATCTGCATTGGTTTCATTACAAAAGCACAAGGTCAAGAAACTGGAGTTCAAAGGCTCTATCCCAGAGGATTTTACAGATCAATGACATTAATTAATTTCTATAAAGCCAACGATGCGCTTTAAAATTTGATATATCATGACAATTGGTCTCAAAAAAGCCTCGGTCATTTATACTTCCACCAACATTAATTTATAAATGCGTTTGTTTTCCCTTACTCTCAGCAGCACTGGGTGCTGTCAAACTTAAAAGTTTTGCCAGTCTGATGTGTAAATAGTATTGCACTTTAATTTGAGCTCCTGTAATTCATAGTGAGGCTGAGTACACTGTCACTGTCCACCTATATCTCTTTTGCAGAGATCTGTCTAGTTGTACCCTGTGCCCATTTTTCTTAAACATTGATCATTTCCTATTTAGCTCAGAAAAATTATTTTTATGGTAAGGTAAATTACTCTTTGTCACCTTTTAAAAATAATTGTTTTGACTTGCCATTTGTCTTGTGACTTGGTCTATGTTTTTACTTCGTGGGAGGAAATGTTTTATTATTGTCAAATATATTCATTGTAATGGATAACCCCATTCTGTCCTCAACAATTGAAAGTCCCATATGCGATATTTCATCAATTATCAGATGCACACCTTTTTGACATTTTCAAACCTCTGAAATCCAGTTGTCTGAAACTTGATAATATTTTATGACTGCTGTGAGTGAGGTGAAAGAGTTCTTACCTGCGTGCGTGGGCATGAATTGTTCACAACTGTTAGTATTTTCATCACTTAGCTGACTTATTCTATAATTAAGGGAGAGAAATTCGGCAGAACTTGGTTCAGCCTCCTCAAGCTGACACACGACAGAGCCACCAGAAGGTCATATGCTTTTTACAGATGAATAATATGGTGCACTACCTTTACGGAATTCCCAATATTGCACCATCGTTGTGTTCCTGCAGCGAACCCCACCTGCTGTGTATGAATTACTCCATGATTATATTACTGGGTGGCCGTGGATGTAATTTTCTGTACAGATTTCGTGGTGGCATCTGTTAGTGAGATTGGATGGAAGACTTTTTTTTCTTTTTGTGGCCATCTTTACCAGTTGTGATCTGACATAGCAAATTATGTGAATTTTATTAAAGTATTAACAGTATTCATTCTTTAAAATTTTACAAACAGGTCTAAAGTAATTTACTTCATATGTCTTCAACATTTATAATAAAATTACTGAAGCCAAGGGCATAAATGAAAGTGATGAAATAAGATGCACTCCTGAACAAGTAAATTAGGAATATGGAGATATATAATATTTCAATTTATAGTCAATTAATATTATGGTCATTCCAAGGGCAGGGGACAATTTAAACTCTGACAAAAAAATGTGGACTGCCATTCCATTGACTCTCCAATTTCTGATTTTCAGAGGTATGTGGGAGACATGTATCATACTCATTCATATATATTAATCCAGTATATACCTGCGTAACAAATTTTCTATATTTATGGAGATATACATGTTTGAGAGACAGAAAAGATTTGTATTTCATCCTTTCATGGAAATCAGCACACAAGGTTAAGAAATAAATGCTTGTTAAGTGAGTGTTATAACTTAATGGTTCATAAGCATCTCCTACGTATCAAACACTTTCCACACGCTGTCTCAGTTACGTCACATACAGACAAGGCGGCAGAGAGAGGAGTTACATGGCTGAAAGCGTGGAGTTTTATCACGCTGGGTGAGCCAGTGGCCAAACCCGAGCGCATTCATTGTAACTCCCCGAACTGTGTTATTTTACTTCACGGTGTTGTCTCTAAATACAAAAGCCCTGCTGACATGCAAGGTCATACTCTGGCTGCCAGTGACCATCTCCAACAGCAGTAACTGGTACAGAATGTCTGAGACTCTACGTGAACCATCAGGGGCCAAATATTCTTGACATACAGGGACCTACTCGTCACTGAAAACCAAAATCCTGCATTATGAAATACCAACGGTGAGAAATTACGTTTTCAGTAAACCTGAAAGCAACATGCATATGCCAGAAATGCCTACTTTCACGGGCTAATCCAGGCACTTTCAAAAGAGTGCTGTTAAAAATGGAAGGGGTGCATTCACTTCTCTCTTTCCTGTCAGATAAGAGGGCATTTCTGTTTTCCTTCTCGGTTTCACCCAAGGACCAGAGGCAGGTTGGAGGTTAGGGTCCGATGCTCTCCAGGTGGGCTGGATCTGTCCATCATTCACTTCGGAGTCAAACCATCGCCTCTCTCAGGACTCACCCCTGCGTAACCTCAGACGTGCACTGAGGCAGGTTCGCTCTGCTCCCTGCACAGGTGGGAGACACCTTTAGACGTTGCACATGTGTCACATTCGTGGGAAAGTTGCAGGGGAAGTTTCTGCTTGGCTCATGTCATAATATATTCACTTGTTTTGCCCAAACAAGTTGATTTATGTAGGGATTTCCTAATTTACCCTGGCCAAGCTCATTGATCAAACCTGATCTGTCAAGCAGAAGTAGGCCATGCAGTTTACCAGCAACAGAGATAGAAATAAAACTTGTCTGAAGTCAGGGAGCTTGACTAATCTCAGAAGGAATTTGTCCAGCACTTACTCGTACACACCCTTCGTCAGAACTTTTAGTTAGGCAATGCTTTCCATTACAGAGAGTTTAACCAGTTCATTTGAGAACACCTCATAACGAGAGTTAGATACAGAGCTAAGTCATCGACATGTATTTATGAAGTGTCTCTTATGTGTAAGGCACTGCGTTTTAAAAACAATGCAAAACAAAAAAGGGAGGGACAAAAGAGAAAGGCAGTATCTCCTTTAGAGTGAGGAGTGGGGGGTGTTTGGTCTTCGTCGCATGAAGCTGTTTCACGGAGCTGAGCCAGGCTGAGCTTCCCAGTGACTGCGTCCTTCAATGCTGGTCGCTGAACAAATTCGCTGTTTGACGATCAAGTTTATGTTTAAAACTGGAAAGGAGAAAAAAAATCCTAGAAAATATCTGTGGACAGGAGCCCCCTGGCTCTTGATTCAGAAAGCTACGAGTATGGGCTGCTGCCTCCATCTCCCCAAATCAGAGGTGACAGCAAAGCCAGGATGTGAGGACCCCATACAAAACTGTGAGCAACCTGGGTACAGATTATAGATGGGAGGATTCCTAGGTGTGGGTGAAGGAATGGACCCTGCCCGAGGGATGGCCAGTGGGACTTGAGCCTGGGGCCGGAGAGTCAGATCCCAGCTTTTAAATGTAGCTCCCTCCGCACCATCCTGAAAGTGACACCCAGAGCCCTGTTGGGTGAGGTGGGGTGCTGATGAAAACAGGTGCTGACTGATCAGACTTTCGTAAGTACTCATACCTGCACCCGTTCCCACTCCAAAAAACCGGGATGTGTGCATTCTAAGAATGTTTCTTCCCAGGACTGCTGGGTCTTGCTAAGCTTTTTAACAGCAACTTCCTTAACAAAGTAGTTTCCCAGCATGGTGGCAGAAAACAGGGCTGTCGCTTGGCTGCCTGGTACCTAGAGTTCTCTGCCCTGAGGCTCACCTCTATTATCTTAAAGTCCCAGGAGGACCATGAACCGGGCCTGGGCGCTGGCTCTTGCCTAATGCACACAGCTAACCAGAAAAACAGCAACACGGAACAGCATGCCCCACCTGGATGCTGACAGCGGAAGTATTGCTACAGATGGACCAGGAAGTTAAAATAAGCAACAAATATTCTCTTTTTTTTCAAAAAACATTCTCACAGTTGATATTAATAATATGCAGCTAGTATAAGAGGTCAAAAATAACAGAAATGAAAATATAATGAAAAATAAAATAGGTAATAGAGAAGAGCTGCAATGAATATATTATTTACTTTGTACAGGTAATACTGTACATGTATTTTCTATATTAACACTGTTAGTCCCCACAAATAACTCTATGAGGTGGGTACTACCATTATTTCTTTTTTGCAGATGAAAGAATTGAGGCACAAGGAGTTCAATAAATTGTCCAGGGTGGAGCCAGGATTTAAACGTATATTCTGGCTCCATGAAACAGACAGCAAACGGATGCAGCCCAAGCAGGACTTAATGAACAAGTTAAAGTTTTATTTTTTATTTTTTCCTGGGCAAACAAGACCTTGTTGCTGTTGCCCAGCAGGACATGTGAGCACAGGGGATGGAAGTCTCGCCTCCTTAAGGCTCCAGAGCCAGGTTATTCCCTCCCGTGGAGTTGTCCTTCTGGGATCTGGAGCAGGCGGCAGCAGCAGGTGCAACGCAGTGCCCAGGAAGATGAGGATGATCATAAAGGCAGCGGTGTCGCACTGGGACTGGGACAGGCTGTCGCTCTTCAGCTTCCCTGGCACGTCCTCGGCTGCGGACTCCAGCCCCTCCGGGTTGTCCCAGTCAGCTGGAGGGTCCTGGGTGCCACCTGCCCTAGAGCTCCCCAGCCGGGAGGGTCCTAACTCCTGGGTGCACAGACTGTTTTTTATAGGAGTGACAGAAAGGTTTATTAGTGAACAAGTTCAAGTAAGAGGATCGGGGTGAGTGGAATGAAGTGCTGGAGAGCCTGTGTCTCTATGAAAGAGAGAAAAATCCAAACCGAGGGGAGGAAATATTTGAAGAGAATGGTGCCGAATTCTGCAATTTTTAAAATGGCCGACTGTAGAAGTGAAGGGCTCAGAGAGCCCTGGCCGGCGTGGCTTGGTTGGTTGGGGCCTAGCGCCATCACCAAAGGGTCTCCGGCCCCCCGACTGGGGTGCACGCAGGAGGCAGTCAATGCATGTTTCTCTCTCTCTCCCTTCCCCTCTTTCTCGAATGAGAATAAAATAAAGCTTTTTAAAATAAAAAAATATAAAAAAATTTAAGGGGCTCAGAGAATGTCAAATAGAAAAAAAATCATACACCTAGACATATTACAATAAAATTTAAGAATAGCAGAGACAGTGATATCATTTAAAAGCTCATGCAAAGAGCCAAATGCCTCCAAAGAAACAAGAGTTAGACTAACACCATATACTTTATAGGAACTCTGAATACACGCAGACGATGGGGTAGTATTTTAAAGCACTGAAGATGTGCCTTATACCTAGAATTTTACAGTCAGCCAAACTGTCCTTTAACTGTGTGTACTAACAACACAAAGGACATCTTCAGACATACAAGTCATCAGGTTTGTCAGGCAAAAATCCATTTAAAAATGCTATGGAGAAGCACTTAAATATTTGAGAAAACTTCAGGAGGATGCTGCAGTAGGTGTACAGAATAAATACAATAAAACACACGAGTAGACAAAAATATTTTTAAAAGAAAAAGAGTATTCAAAATCCCTCCTAACTAAAATTGTATCTATGCCAATGTGGGGTTGGCAGAGATGTGAGAGTGTGCTGAGATACTTGTCTTAATCATGGGGAAATATAGATATGCATTTGCCTAAGAAATCATTTCAGTTTGGTTAAGATAAGTTCTTTTAAAAATACAGAATGGGAAACCAACAAAGGACAATGTAGTCGAGCCAATGGAATGTAAGAAAGGAGAAAAAAGAAAACAGAAAGTACTGTTCATGGCAAGTATGAAATAGGCTGGGATATTAATTGTCATATATTATTACACAGCTGGAATAAGCTCAATGCCATATCAGTATATAAAAAGTTGATTTCAGCCCTGGCTGGTATAGCTCAGTGGATTGAGTGCTCAGTGGATTGATTGGATTGTGAACCAAAGGGTTGCCAGTTCGATTCCCAGTCAGGGCACATGCCTGGGTTGCAGGCCAGGTCCCCAGACGGTGGCACATGAGAAGCAACCACACATTGATGTTTCTCTCCACCTTTCTCCCTCCCCTCCCGTCTAAAATCTTTAAAAGAAAAAAAAGGTGATTTCAAAGCAAAAACTGTTACTAATGATAGAGAAGTTCTTAATGCAAAATGGTTCAGTTCAACTTAACAGGAATACACGTGTGCCTGTGCGTGTATAATTTGCATACGAATATGTTGTGCATACAATTTGTGTGGAACTGTAAATAGTTTCACCGCTCACTGAGTGATCAGGCTGTCAGGATAGAATCTAACGTGAGCACGGTGAAGGCTAAGAAGGAGGCAGGAGCGATCCAAGGAAGAAACGAGCGCACGACTCGAGGTCCCTGAGAACAAGTAACACAAACCCCAGGCTCAGGTGGTCCAGGGTTTACTCACAGCAAGAGATGAGAGCGGTGACGTGTGCCCAGGATCCAGCCCCTGGCAATGCATTGGTCCCCCACGGCCAGGGTCTCCGTCCAGCCAGCCAGGCGACTGCGTGCGTCTCGTTTGAGGCTGCACTCGCCCCTCCTGCCAAGCCGGGTCTAAATGCGGAAATCCTGGGACTGGCCTGAGGGCCACCGACACACATGCATGTCTGAGGTACACGTCAACCTCAGAACAGGAGAGATGCTGCCTCCCCAAACGATTGGCCCAGTGCAGGCTGTGACTTCTGATCTCCAAGCAGGGGAGTATTCCAGGCCTGGAACGTTCTTAAGCAGCGCAGCAGGGGAGCTGGGGAGGGTTGGGCGGTTTACAGGCTGAGCTCGGCTGCCTTTCACAGCCTACATCTCAGCGTTACAACGAGAAATAGACAAGTCCACAATATTAGAGATTTCCATATGCTATCTTTCTTAAAATAAGCAGACAAAAAAAGTCAGAAAGGATATAGAAGATTTGAACAAGAATGAACAAACTAGACCTGATTTATGTATATAAACTGTTGTACTTAATTATAAAACACAGATTCTTTGATAAAAGACAATGTTAACAAAAACTATATATAAAGAAAAAGGCTAAAAATAAATTATCTAAGCATTTATCTCAAGAAATTTAAAAAAAGTATAGCCTCAAATCAAAAGGAAGGGATAATAAATGTAACAATTCCCTGGTAAGAATGATCAGGGGACAAAAGATAAGCGGCCAATAACCAATAACAGAAATGAAAAAAGGGACATGACTAAATGTCCTGTAGACATGAAGAAGATAAACATGAAGAATTTGTGCTAAATATTTGGAAATTTGGGTAAATGGGCAAATTCTGGGCAAAATACTACTTACATAAACAGACTCAGGATGAAATAAAACTATGAAGAGTTTTGCAATTATTAAATGAATTCAACCCACACTGATAAAAATATTTTATTTAATTGTATTGGGGTTACATAGGTTAATACAATTCCATAGGTTTCAAATGCATAATTCTGTAATAGTCAGTGGATAGTATTCACTGCCCAAAGTCTAATCTCCTTCCTTCACCGTTTACGCCCCTTTGCTCCCTCCTGCCTGCCCCCGCCTCCCTTTCCTTCTGGAAATCGCCCTACTATTGTCTGTGCTGATGAGGTCATTGTTTTTTTTTTGGCTGAGTCCCTTCATCTATTTTACCCAGCCCCTCAACGGCCCTCCCCTCTGACAGCTGTCAATCTGTTCTCTGTAGCTATGAGCCTGTTACTATTTTGTTCATTTTGTTCACTAAATTCCATATGGAAGTGAAAGCAGTTGGTATTTGTCTTTCTGTGAGTGGCTTACTTCACTTAGCATAAATATGCTCCAGGTCCATCCGTGCTGTCTCAAAAGATAAGATTTCCTTTTCTACAGCTAAGTAGTATTCCATTGTGTAAATGTACCACCTCTTTTTTTATCCATTCCTCTACTCGTGGGGACTTGGGCTGCTTCCAGATCTTGGCTATTATAAATAATGCTGCAGTGAACATAGGGTACATATATTATTTCAAATCAGTGCTTCAGGTTTCTTTGGATATATTCCCAGACGTGGAATTGCTGGGTCACATGGCAGGTACATTGTTAATTTGGGGGGGAACTCCATATTGTTTTCCACAGTGGCTGCACCAGTCTGCCTTCCCACCAACAGTGCACAAGGGGTCCCTTTTCCCCACATTCTCCCCAACACTTGTTGTTTGTTGATTTATTGATGATGGCCATTCTGACAGGTGTGAGGTGATACCTGATTGTGGCTTTAATTTACATTTCTCTGATGATTTGTGATGTTGATCATCTTTCCATATGTCTTTAGCCAATGGTATGTCCTCTTTGCAGAAGTGTCAGTTCAGGTCCTTTGTCAATTTTTTTATTGGATTGTTTGTTTGCTTTTGGTGTTGAGTTCTTTATAAATGTTGGGTACTAGTCCCTTACCAGATGTATCAATGGGATGTACTATACTGTGCATATTTTTCTCTGTATATGTGAATTATATTTCAATTAAAAAGTTTTCTTTCTTAAGAAGGGAAATGTCTCAGCAGGAAAATCTGAGATTGAAGATGGTATAGACAGAAAGAAAAGTGGTGAAAATGAACAAACTGATAGTATAAAGGAAAATAACACAGTCTAAATTACCAGAGTTAGAAAAACACTAGACAAGCCCTGGCTGGTGTGGCTCAGTGGATTAAGTGCCAGCCTGTGAACCAAAGGGTCGCCAGTTCGATTCCCAGTCAGGGAACATGCCTGGGTTGTGGGCCAGGTCCCCAGTAGGGGATACTCGACAGTCAGCCACATTGGTGTTTCTCTCCTTCTCTTTCTCCCTCCCTTCCCCTCTCTCTCTGAAAATAAATAAATAAAATCTTTTTAAAAAACACTAGACAATATATATATGACACAATGTAATGACAACACAAAATACAATACAATACATTTAAGTCTGGAGGGAAGTGACTGGAGTTAATACAGTATGTTTTTTATAACAGGATACATTTCTGTTGGTATTGGTAAGTATAGATATTACAATTTCAAAAAAAAGCACCATATGCAGACATATATATCTTTCAATCTAGTGGAAAAGAACAATACCATGAGAAATAAAACCCATAATGGAATTTGTAATAATGAAAGAAAAGAGAAAAAAACTAGAAAAAGCCAGAAAAGTAGAAAATGTGCAATGATTTGGTAGAAACAAATCATGTCCATAATTAAAATCAATGTAAATGTACTTGGTTGTCAAAATGCACGTGTCGTCAGACTGGATGGAAAATACAGACAACTCCTTGCTGTCTGTGAGAGAAACTCCTGAAACGTAAGTGCCAGGAAACGATGAAATGTGAATGATAAAAAAATATTCCAAGCAAACCAAAAGAAAGCCGACATAGCTATATTAGTTTTGGACAAAGAGATTTAAGGCAAAGGGAATGAGTAGGTACAAAGAACACGTGTGTAATGATTTAATGTGTATTTTATAGTGACAAAAGTTAATCCACTAAGAGGACATAACAGGTCCAATTTTTATGCACCTGATTACATATCTTCAAAAGCAATAAGATAAATTTTGTCAAAACTACAAAAGTGACAAAACGATATATCGAGCATCACAGGGGAAGATTTGTATGAACTTGTCGCAGTGACTGAAAGGTTAAACAATTGAACAAGCGAAAAGTAAGGAATAGAAGATTTAAACAAGACAATGGACAAGCTAACTGGAAAGAACCCTGCGCCCTGTAGAACCCTGCCCCCAGCAGTTGTGACAGACACCAAGCATTTATGAACACAGATGATGCATTAATTATAAATCTCAACAAAATTTTATAACTGGCCTGATAAGGACCACCTTTTCTGACCAGAATGAATTTACATTTAGAAATCAGTAACCAAAGATAGCTAAAACAAACCAAAAAAATAGCAATCATTTGAAAATTGAAAATTCCAAGTCAAACAAGACAAAAAGTCATACAAGTCAACAGACATAAATGAAAAGTTACCCATGGAAATCTGGGGGATGTAATGACGTAAGTGGCACTTGCAAGGCTGTTCATGTCGCCGAATCGGGCCGTGGAAAGGGAAGTGAGGCTGAACTGTTGTGAGCTGAGCTGGTGGTTTCCTCACAGAAAAAGTCACCGGCTAAGAGACACTTAATCTGTTTTGGAAATCTGCGGACCCTGCACTACGATTTTCCTGTCGTGACTTGCAGCGGACTTCTTAGAGCATCCAAGTCGGCTCAGACTCTCTGAGAAGCATCAGATCCATTGAGACCCAAGGACTGAAGAGCAGAACTGTTTGCGTTGCCGTCTGGACCAGAGGAAGAGCCTTTCCGCTCCTGACACAAATCAAAGCCGGCCGCGTTCTCGGTTCCTTGGCAAGTGCACTAGGGCAGGACAGCAGGAGTGATACGAGCTACCTATACGTGCAGATATTTCAGAATTCAAAGAGGCTCAGCAAGTATTGTTCCAGCGTCTCTGTGGCTCTGGGCAAAATACGGGATGCCCTTCATGAGACATGGGTGAAAATACATCAACACACTCTAACTTACTAAAGGCGTAACCTTTCTAACGTGGCGGAGTCTTGTTTTCTCACAGATTTTTATTTTCGCGTGCTGTAAATATGGACTGTAAATAGGTGGCATCCTGGGTGCCTGCTGTTTCCAGCTCTCCAGATCCTACTGGCTTGCTGTCACCTATGTAGTGAATTAGTGTGCTGTCTTGAAGAATGGCACGGCAGGCAGTCACCTGTGACAAAGAACGGGAGCTAAATATCCTGAGCCAGGACAGCAAATACGTCCTGCAGCCCCTATCAAATTCGAGCCAGTGCATCTACTATTTTCTTCAATTATTTACATCCATTAAAAACAACCATACGTCCCTTCATGATTCCCATTTTTCTATATTCCCTTCATTTTTTTCAATTTTATTTTTAAATTACAACTTCTGTTCAATATTATTTTGTATTAGTTTCAGGTGTTCGGCCTATGGTTAGACAATCATACACTTTACAAAGCATTCCCCCAGATATTTCAAGTACCCTCCTGGCACCGTGCACAGCTATTACAATACTGAGACAGGTTAGTGAGCCAGAAGCAAGGGAAACCGAGGCAAATTGTTAAACACCTAAGCCGTTTACAGCTGTCTAATAAATCTCAAAACCTTCTCTTCCCTAACCGAGGAGACTTAAGAGTGAATGGTTTACATTTCTCTTCCCCAACCAGAGCGTAAATAGCTAGTAATCACCCTAATCAGGGAGATAGAAAACAGAAATCCAATGATTGCCATTCACGCCAACCACACCCAAAGATGATGAAATCGGAGGATTTTGGGGCACCAGCATAACGCTGATAAATATTCCATGGAGATCCTCCCCTAAGAGCTTCCCTAAAATCCCCACCTCGAGAAAACAGGCAAGAGCCCTGGAGATAAAGACCCAGGGCGGGCTCTGTCTCCGGAGCATGCCCACGCCTCTCTCCCTTCTCTGGTGAGCATCTTTCCTTTCCTCTCCTCCACTTTCCAAAGGCCCCTCTGAGACTTGCAGCCAGGGGAGTGACGGGCAGCAGCAGCTCCTCCTGGGCTGAGCCTCTGGACCTGTCTCCGAGGTCCCCTCCTCTCTGACTTTGCAGAGAGCGGGCAGCAGCCCTGCAGTGGCTCACTTCTTTCCCGTAAGGGTTCCAGGGAGCCGAAGCAGACACCGCCCGGGCTCTCTCCTGTGGCTTCTTCTGCCCTAAGCCCTCCCTGTCTCACCGTCCCCAGCTTTAATAAACATACTCTCAGGATCTCCTGGACTCGTGCTGTGAAATCTTTCCTGCATGAAGTCAAGAACCCACACAGTACAGGCTGGCCTGAGGCAGACCTGCTCCAGGCGAAGTCCCTTTCCAGTGACGTTGTGGACTATATTCCTTGTGCTGTACTGACATCCCCATGATCTACTTATCATTAAATAGGCTCACTACAGTACTCACTTGGTCCCCCAGAACTTCACTCTCAGAGGCCACGAGGTCCCAGATGGCTGCCATCATGTTCTATGAGCCGCTGCCCTCCCATCCTGGAATGTACAGTATGATTCTCCTTTACTTCATCCTACCCTTACCACTAACAATGTGTTCTCGGCTGTTCCCCGCAATCCATCCTGTGGTTGTAATTCCGAATCAGTTACAGTTCTCGCGTAGAGTAGAAAGCAATAGAAACGGACTCTGACTAACTTGAACAATATGAAAGGATTAATTTGAGATTCTAGACAGCAGCCAGCATCAAAATAAAAGATAAACAAGGAGTCCTCGGAGGGGAAAGGAACCAGTACAGTCTTAGGGGTCTTATCCTCGGGAAGCCATGGACTTGCAAATGATTCAGCTAGGATCACCTTTCCTCCCGGGGAGTCTTTCCAAGTCAGACTGTGGAAAAGAAAATAGGTTGATTTAGGAGTGCCTAAAGGAAGTGATCTGGGCGGGGTAAAACAGCGCATTGTATAATACAACATTACAAAACTCAATAATACATTCAAAGACAAGCCTGTTTTGGGCAATATGAAAAATCCAGAACATGGAAGGATGGAAACCTACTATGTTCTAGTAACCAAAAATATTCACTATTGTTATTTGTATAAATAGTATTTTCCTTAACAAATTAAGAAAACACTGCAGGTAATTTAAAACATTTCAAATGAACACAACAGATTAAAATTGCCAACAAACATGCATATAAAAACAATCTTAAATTTTGGTGTTCATGCTTTCTTTAATATTTTTTAAGTTAAATGGGTTTTTTTTCCTAAAAAAAGGCAAGGGGAAATAAATACAAACTGTGGAGGAAAAATGGGCCACCTACGAAACCTGACAAGCTTGGGGTCAGCCAGAGTGGCAGCCTTACAAACTCAGAGACCACAGTAACCACATAGGAGGGTCTGAGATTTAAACTGCCCAGTTGAAATGGAGTCCTGGTGGCTAGTCTTGTCCTAGGCCTGTATCTTCCTCAACTAGGGTCTAACTGAGCCTCTCCATTGTCTTTTTGCATCTTGGATAACACACCTTTGGAATGTCAGGATGATTTCCTTTCCCAGACCCCTCCTGGCACAATCTCCCACCAGACCAGGAGACCACAGGGCCCCTCATCGTCACTGTTAACGATGTTCATTAAGTGTTAACTGCCCTACACCCGCCAGTGTAGAAGAAGCCTGTGTCTATTTGTTTTGCTTTTTGTCCAATCCCAGAGATCCCCCCCTGCCTTTCCTTCCTCCCACCTCCCTAACCTACCACCAGTGGATTTCGTGTAAGCCTTTATGCTTCCTCCTTTGATTGTAAGGCGTAAAATAAGGCACAAAACTGCCGTGCTCTGGAGCGTTTTCTCAATGCCTTGAGATTTTGCTTCCTGGCAATTGTCGGTTTGGCTCAAATAAACTCATAAAAACTGGTACAGGCTTGAACTTTTAATTTGCATAATTAATTACATAGATTCTTCATTACTGGAAGTTTAAAGGACGAGCACAAGTTAAAAGCACCTTGTGACAGACCTGCTGTGAGGTCCCGATTATGAGTCACCTCAGGGGCCATCCCCAGGGTGTCACTGGCGTTGAATCAAGCCATCTCTCTGCATACGGTGTTTGCAGTGTTTGCTGAGATGCAAATATTTTTACTTACAATGTGTAAGACTACTCTGCAAGTTCAATTTCAAAGCTCTTTAATATCCTATGTTATTTCCACCATAATAAATGAAAAGACGTTCATAAAGTTTTTTTATTACAAATGTAATACGTGCTGATTACATTGAAGAAATATATGCAATATAAGCAAATGTTTCCTATAATTGACCCCCTGCAATAATCGCTGTTACAAGTTTGAGGTTTCCCCCATCATTCCCACATGCATATATCAAAATATGTTAATTTTTATTTCCTAAAAATATTTTGTTTATTTAATTTTCGAGTGCGGGGGAGGGAGGGAGAAAAAGAGGGAGAGAAACATCAATAAGACAGAGAAACATTGATTGGTTGCCTCTTGAATGTGCACCAACTGGGACCAAACCTGCAACCCGGGCATGTGCCCTGACCAGGTATCGAACCTGCGACCTCTCAGTTTCGGGGACAATGCCCAACCCACTGAGCCCCACCAGTTAGGGCCGAAATATTTTATTTTTTTAAAAGAGACCATCTATAATCCCACCACTGAAAAGAAAGAATAAATATGTAACATGACAGAGGTACTTATGACCAGAATGACAAAAATATTACAATGTATAAATGTATCAAATTAATGTTGACACCTTAAATTTCCACAATGTTCTATGTCAACTATCTTTCAATAAAAAATATATAGAAAAAATATAAAGCTTGGGATAATATATTTTCATAGCATCTGCTCATTAATTCACTCAACAACTATGCACTGAATGTGCATTACGTCCCCAGTGCTATGCTCTACTGCTAGGCAGCGGGGATTCACAGGGAACCAAACAGATGCAAATCCCTGCCCACACGGAGCTCACGTTGCACTGGGAGAAACCAGACAACAAATAAAATCAATGGTAAAACACACGTTATAAAACAGAAAAGGGAGCTAGGAAGGAGCGGGAATAGGATTCCTGGGAAGACGTATGTTTCCACGGCTGCTATCAACTTAGCACAAACCTACTCAGTGGCTTAAAGCAACACACATTGATTATCTATGTTATAGTTCTGGAGGGCAGAAGTCCGAACCGGGTCTTACTGGGTTAAAACCAAGTGTGGGCAGGGATGCATTCCTTCCGGAAGCTCAAGCTCAGAGAGGAAAACCTGTTTCCTTACATCTTCCAGCCTCTAGGGCCTTCTTGCCTTCCTTGGCTCAAGGCCCCAGCCTCAGTCTCACCGCTCTACTGCTGCTTTCACAGCCGCACCTCCTCCTTGGGCTCTCCAGCCTCCCCCCGTTCACTCATCAGCGCCCTTCTGCCGACAGCCGGCCCACCCGGATGATCCAGGCTTTCCCTACCTCGAGATCTTTCACTGCATCACTCTTGCAGTTACTTTTGTTATCAGGGTAACACGTTCACGAGTTCTGGTGATTAAGATGCAGACATCTTTGGAGGGCCATTATTTGGACTAACATAGAAGTCCTCCATGAGGAGGTCCCCCTTTCAGGGAGGACGTGAAGGAAAACAGAGCAAGTCATGAAGAGACCTGTGGGGAGAGCAACTGCAGCAGAGGGAGCAGCGGTGCAGGGCCGTGCCCACCTCGTTTGAGAAACACAGCCGCAGTCGGTGGACTGAGTCGGTAAAAGCAGATGAGAGCAGGTAGTGGGGTGGTGGCTAGGGTCACACCATGTAGGGCCTTGTGACAACTTTGGCTTTTACTGAGAGTGATGAGTCCTTGCAGAGGTGGGTTTTTTTTTTATCTTTTAAAAAATATTTTATTTATTTATTTTTAGAGACGGGGGGAAGGAGGGAGAGAAGCATCAATGTGTGGCTGCCTCTCACGTGCCCCCCACTGGCAACCTGGCCCCAACCCAGGCATGTACCCTGACTGGGAACTGAGCTGGCTACCCTTTCGTTCACAGGTTGGCACTCAATCCACTGAGCCACACCAGGCAGGGCAGTCCTTGCAGTTCTAAGTAGAGAAGTGACATCAGCTAAGTATATATTTTAATGGAATCACTCTGGCTGCTATGAGGCAAATTCACTGAAAGTTGGGCAAACCTGGAAAATTGGAGACTAGCATGCATCCATTATCTATAGCTATGTAACAAACTACCCCTAGACGTACGGACTTTAAAACAAAAACTTATTATTTTTCCTGATTCTGTGGGATGATTGGATGCTCCTGGGCTTTGTGGTAGTGACTGCTGGGGTTGCAATTTCCAAGAGAGCGTCACTGCTGTGTCTGGTACCCCAGCCAGGTAGGTCGTAAGGAATGGGGGCTGGTCAGACTTCTTACACCGTGGCTCCCGGTTCTAAGAGAGCTAAGGGGGAAGCTGTCAGGCCGCTTCAGGGCTAGGTCTGCGACTGACCCAGTACCACTACCCCCACATTTAATTAGTCAAAGCAAATCAGGAGCCAACACAGTGTTAGAGGGGGAATGGACTCCACCTCTTAACGAGGATAGGCATCTGCATTCAGTTAGAAGGGTACTGCAGGCTTCAGGTGAGACATGATAGCAGCTTGGGCTGAGGGCTAACAGTGGAGTCTGGGGAGGCTGGCTGTGTTCTCAATATACGTCAAAGGAAGAACCAACAAAATTTAGAAATAGTGTTTAGTCGGCTTGGGCCGCCATAACAAAATACCGTAGACTGGGTGGCCTACACAACCAATTTATTCGCTGACAGGGCTGGGGCTGGAAGTCCAAGATCAGAGTGTCAGGATGGCCAGGTTTTGGCGATGCCTTTCTGCTTGGCTTGCAGACAGTCGCCTGCTCGCTGCAAGCTTGCACGGCCTTTCCTCGGTGTGTGCACGTGGAGTCACATAGATTGCTCTCTTCCTCTTCTTCTTTTAAAAATTAAAGCAGATTTTAGAGACAGAGAGAAAGTAAGAGAGAGACCACCTATCCACCGCTCCACGCATCCACGCACACACTGGCTGCCTCCTGTGTGAGCCCTGACGGGGGATCGAACCTACAACTCCAGGGTATCGGGATCACGCTCCAACCAACTAAGCCACCTGGCCAGGGCTCATCCTCTTCTTCTAAGGCATCATACCTACTAGATTATGACATTATTTAACCTTAATACCTCTTAAGAGCCCTATCTCCAAATATTGTCAAATTGAGGGTTAGGGCTTCAACATAGGCACTTTGGGGGCTACAACTGAGTTTATAGCAAATAGCAGGTGGAATGTGAAGGACAAAGAAGTCAAGGATGACTAGTTTTAGGTTTGGTCACCTGGAAAAAGAGATTTACATTAACCCAGCCGAGAGATGGGTCTTGGGGGACGACGTGGAGTTTGGACGTGCTGATTTGATCAGGGGGAGATACTGAATCGGTGACGTGATAGGAGTTCGGACTGGATGTGGGTTTTCAGTACTGGGGGTATAAAGTGAGGACTCTTGGAGTCTAGGCGGCATTTAAACCCACGAGAGTGGGATCAGTAAGAGAGTTAAGAGGGATAGACTGGAGGTCGTCTTCTGCAGCAGATTAATGTTAAGGAGTTTGGGGAGGTGGGGAGGAGCCGTGAAGGACTCGGCAGAATGGGCTAGTGAGGCAGAAGGGATGCCAAGGGAGTGTGGCGTCTGGCAGTGACACAGAAAGGGACAGCTGTAGGTCCAGTGAGATGAGGAATGAGTATGGATCATGAGATTCGGCAACACGGAAGTCGTCAGTGACCTTGCCAAGAGCAGTTTCAGAGGCGTGACAGCCTGACCAGAGATGGACTGGGAAGGACGGGAGCTCGTGTAGGGGGATGCCCAGGGAGCAGCGGGGAAATGGTGTGTAAGCTGCAGACAGAAGTGGACTCGGGAGATGTATTTGAAGATGGACAATATGACAGCATGTTTGTATGGTGATGGGAATGACGCAGGAAAGAGCAAAAGAAACAAAAATAACATAGAAAAGGGAACAATTACTGGCACACAGGGAAGGGAAAAGACCCCAGATACTGGCGTGGCTCACTGTTCACCCCCTTCAATCCACGTCCCATGTCCCCTTCCCAGTGAGGTCTTTCCTGACCCCTGCCCCCCACCCCAGGAAACCCTGTCTGTCATCCTTTGTGGAATCATTGGTCATGCAGTAATTCTAGGTTTAAATCTTTGAAACCGCCAAACTGTCTTCTACAGAGGCTGCAAGATTTTACACCCCTCCAACAAGGACTGAGAGTTCCAATTTCCGCACCCCCCCACTAAAGCTTGCATTTTTTTTTTAGTAGAGCCACGCTAGTGGATGAGAAGTGGTATCTCACCGTGGTTTTACCAATCCCGTTTACTCCCTCAAATGTGGACTTCCCTCTTCCGTAAAGAACCACACATCATTTTCCCCCAGTGCATTCTAGCACGGCTTGAAAAACAGATCTGCGAGCTGGAATGTGTACACTTCACAAGAACGCTTTGGACCCTACACGTTCCTTTTAAATATCAGAGTGCCCCACGACAATACCCCTGCCTCTCCCTCGCCCCCCGTTTCTGTAATCACTACGTAATACAGTAAACGCTGCAACTGTCTCTTAAGGGCCTATTTTTCTTCTCTTACTTTATTATGTGATTTATTTTCAATACCCAAAGTCAGTTTTGACATGTGACTTTTTTTTTACCTGTAAAGGTTACAAACATATTTTTAAACGGAATAAAAACAGGTGCGTCCGAAAGGCTTCCAGTCTTACTCAGAGTCGAACGTGGGCACCTGGAATGCAACAATAGGCGGAGGGAAGCACGCCCTTCTTGGAGTAAGGTCTTACGGAAAATCTTCACCTTCCTCTCCCTGCCCTGGGGTGATAATTTTCTTTTAAAAAGAACCAAAAACATGTTTTGCCAAATACCAGACTATGTGTGTGCGTCTGCAAGAAGAGAGCAAGGAGACAGTCAGGCGGGATGCCTGTCGCAGGTTGTCACGCGGTTGGGAAGGGGTGGGGGTAAGGTATTTCCTGACAAAGGAGCAGCTGTGTGGGAACACCTGGGGTGGGGACGTATGCAAATAAGTGCTGGGAAAGTGTTTCTGGACTCCCCTCCATTGAGGACTCTGAGAAATCATCACAGGTAAGGAAACTCAGTGTTATAATTGGTGCATTCAGGGGAAGCAGTGAAAAGCCGCACGAGCGAGGCAGGTGTGGTCGGACGTGTGAGCGGGAGTGGTGGCCAGAGGGGGCAGAGGGAGGCGGCCAAACACCAGTTTTGGAGAGCTCAGGTCTTGGGAACTGCTCTTCCAGTAGAGTCAGGAATGATGCCCTTTCCCCAGACTATGGTAAAATAGGTATCGACTCTAAAAATTTCACAACCTACTGGTTTCCTTGGATCTGGAGGGAGTCACATTTAAATGATTACATGTGTATCAGAGCTGTCTTTTACCGCCCTCACGGTCTAGCCATCTCTCATCAAAGGAGGGGCGGGGGTTCCGTGATGCGGATCCGACCTCGCACACACTGAGTTATTTGCTCAACATCCATGAGCCAAGATGTCGGCCGGGGTCCTCAGGGTTTAGCCACAAGGAATTTGGCCAATCCATCCATGTATGCGAAGGGCTGCAAACGTACAAGTGGTGGTGGTTACGTTCTGGCTTCAGAGCGTGCGAAGTCCCTAGAGATGACCCACCACCTGCCTGTGACCTGCCTATGACACTCGTGTCAGGGCCTTGAAATGGCCGTCCTGCCACATCCTGGCCAAGCCGTTTCACTGACTGTTCCTGTGTTCTTCAGTTAACGGGGAGGAATAACAGGTGCCCACAACATGGAGGTGACTTACAGAAACGGTAACAGAACATACGTGTGTTTTCCCTGCTCGGCCCAGGTCACCTGGCTTCCAAGCCTTAGTCTGAGCTTGTATCTAGAGGACGGTGGGCTGCCACTCTGCTGACCATCCCGATGGTGGATGGCCATTGCAAGAACGCTTACAGAGGCTGCAAGGGCACCTTGCAAGCCAGTGCTGGGAAGGGCTGGGGAGCAGTGGGGAGAGGTGGGGAGGGCTGGGAAGGGCTGGGAAGAGGTGGGGAGGGCTGGGGAGAGGTGGGGAGGGCTAGGCAGAAGTGGGGAGGGCTGGGGAGGGCTGGGCAGAGGTGGGGAGGGCTGGGCAGGGCTGGGCAGAGGTGGGGAGGGCTGGGCACAAGTCTAGGATGTCTGTTAAGACCTGACAGAACCTGCCCACCATAGGAAGCTCACAATTTAGCCGTGCACAACTGTTATTACCACTGACCTCCATTTTATTTGTTTGAGAGATGGGTATCGTAGGTCATGTATTAATTGAGCATTTACTACGTGAAAGACAGTCTTCTACGGGCCTCAGTAGTAACTCACCAAGCCCTCAAATAATCCTCCGAGGCGGGTAGTGTTGTATCCCTACTTCACAGATAAAGAAACTGAGGTTCAGGGATTCGTTACTTCTTCAAGGTCACACAACCTCTGGCTGAGGGACTGGGATTTGAAGGCAGGCAGTGTGGCTCCGGAGAGTCCGAAAAAAGGAGTCGAGAGGAGAGGAGGGGGAGAAAGTGGAGGAAGGGCAGAGGGCGCACGAGGAGGGGAACAGAAGGTGGGAGAGTGGGCTTTTACGTTCTCAGAGGAAATGCTAGTTACACCACCCATTTACTGATTGCGTATTTCCATCACTTTAGCTCCTAAAGTCACCGCCATGAAGAAGTTTAAAAGATAACTTGGGGCCCTGGCCCGGGCAGCTCTGGTGGGTTAGAACACTGTCCGTATACACCAAGGTTGTGGATTCGATTCCCCGCTCACAGCACACACAAGGATCAACCAATCACAAGTAAGTTCGTGCCACTTACTTATAAAGGCATAAGTAAGTGGAACAACAAATGGATGTTTCTCTACTCTAAAATCAAGCAATTAATCAACAAATAGAAACTAACTTGGTGAGGTTTAAGCCTAGATCCTAACATGACCCCTAGCAGTTGCTCGGGGAGATTTTCCTCCCAGCCTGGCTCTGGCGCCACAGGGCCGCCTGCGCGGCGAGACTACAAATCCCACTATGCACCGCGGGGGAGCCTGGGGTCCACGCTGAGGGAACGCGAGGGTGTTCCAAAGGCGCCGTAGGCGAAGAGTCACATACATTTGCACATTTTCCGCCGCCTTTCTACCTACACACAGATCTCACCTCTAGATGGACAGATTGTCTTATTTATTAGCAGCGCCTGCAGTGAAATGTGCAGAGTTGCTTCTGGCGTCAGGCATAGCAGAAGGCAGGCGCGGAGACAGCACGCGGGCGCGCAGTCCCTGGGACCATGCGTGGGGTGGAGCCAGTGGCAGTGAGGCCCTGACGCAGGCCGGAAGTGTGAGAGGCTGAAGGCCGATGCTTGAGTGGTTGCTGGCGTGCGCTTCCGGCCCTTGCATCAGCGTCGTCTGGATGCAAAGGGCGCCTGGACAGGCTCTCCCGCCTCCGCCTTACGCACTCCTCCAACTTAGAGGTCCCCAGTCTCGGCTCCTCTCGTTGTAGGCCTTGACGCCATGAGCAACAAAGAAGGTGGCGTCCTCGACAGCCCTGGGCGTTATTTATCCAAAGGGGGAGGACTCTTGTTTTTTTTTTTTGTCGGATTTCTCCCCCTTCCCGGAGGGATGCCCTCGTCCCTTGTAGGCTGGGGGTGCCCACCCTAGTGACTTTCCGGGCCACACTGGCTTTCGTTAACACCTCTCATTTTTCTTAAATGCACGAGCTGTTTTTTTTTTTCTTCTTTAGTCTTTAACGGGGTGATTACTCCATCTTGTACCAAATCAGGGAACCTATTGGTGGTGTCCAGGCTAAGCGAGCTTGAGGTTTGGGGGGAAGAGACAAAGCTCTTCCACCAGTCGGCTGGGAAAGCCTCTAAGGCGAGGATCCCGTGGGCATCTAGCTTTAAGGAAGGAAGGGGTGTGCCTACCTGCATTACGTCGTATCACCTCTTGGTGATGGAAGAGCCTAACTTTTTTCTCCTTCTCTACGTAAGGATCAGGAGGGTTCAGGAAAAGGAAGCATGACAATTTCCCACATAACCAGAGAAGAGAAGGGAAGGATGTTAATTCATCTTCACCTGTGATGTTGGCCTTCAAATGTAAGTTCTCTGTGATGTAAGCTGGCGAAGGAAGAGAACTGAGGAGATTGTAACGAGGACTGTGTAGCCATTGTTGTGCCCAAGAAAACAGCCTCTTAAGAATTTTAGATGTGCGTACGTTTAGATTGTACTTTTCCTGGAGGTTTTGGGTGGCGGTAAGTCGGCCATGAAAGTCAAGATGACGAAAGTCTTGGCTGTTTTTCCCCAGTTACCCTTCCACGGGTAAACATTGTGTAATCGACATGAGACGTGCCACGTGACCAAAACCTAACCACGTAACCGAATATATCAGTGTGTATCTGCTATGTGAAATATGTCAGCTTTGCCCACACATTCGCCTGTGCTGCTTAATGACCCTGAGACAGACGTCGCCAGGTGCTGATGCGGGTGTGTGATCCACACGGAATGCACTGCCGCTCTGGGCGGTCCAGCCTCCACTGTGAGTCTACTCTCGTAGGACTCCCAGCGCAGTGGGTTTGTTTATACCAGCGTCACCGCAAACACTGAGGAATGTGTCGCATTACAAAGTAACAGTGGCGATGACGTCAGTAGGCGATAGGAGATTTTCCGCTCCACTGTTATCTCTAGGATCGCCCTGGTATATGAGGTTCATCATTGAGGAGAACACCATATGTGGCACTTGACTGTGTATGGGGGGGGGGTGCATGAGGTGCATATATCAGGTGTATGTACACATACATTTAATTTCTTGAATGTATTCATTTTGTTTCCTCAACTAGACTTCTGAAGACGGACTGTATTTTTGTTTTGACTAGCACTTTGCACAGAGTAGGAACTCCTATCTCCTAGTAAATCTTGGATGGATGGATGGATATGTATTCACTGTTCCCCTTTTCTCAGTATATTAACTTGGTAAAGTTGTTCCTCATTTCTAAGTAGAACAAAAACAAAATTCTGTCCTTCATCCAACACCATATACCTTGTAGTTTCAATGGCTCAGGAACCTGAGAGGGTTAGCAGTTGATTCTAACTTGCAGTCATCGGAAGACTGGATTGGGGCTGGGGGACCGAGAGCCATAGACAAGTTAGGGCTTCTGCCAGCAGCCAGCTGGGGTCCCCTCCACCTGGACCCTCCACTGCTGCTTGAGTGTCCTCTGGGTGTGGCATCTGACCTTCTCCAGACAGAGCAAGGAGGAATCTACATCCCCTCAGGCCCAGTTTGGGCATCATATACTGGCACTTTTGGTATATTGTATTTGTTAGAACAGAGGCCTTTATTTGGTAGAAAGGAGTTTAAAAACTGCCTGGTATTCAAAGGGCAGGGAATTAGGGTCCACTTTTTGAAGGCAGGAGTCACATAATTTGTGGCCATGTTTGGAAACGACTGCAGCACCCACGGGGATCACCAGAGACAGGACAGCTAGTTGTGGTTGAGCAGAGAGCATGCTGGTCCCGGCTGTCACTCTGGAAAAACTGCAGCGGGCCAGGCACCCCCATCCCTGACACACCCGCAGAGAGCTGCTTGTGTCGGGACACGTTCACTGTTCCGTGTTTCGACCTGCCCTTCACACGCAGTGCGTTGTGCTTGGGTCACTTCTAACTCGGTGGGCCCGTTGTGTGTTGGCGTGCCGTCGTTTCGTCCAGGACGCAGCTCAGGCAGCTTCTTCCCGCCGGAAACTTTCTGATTGTTCTCTCCAGCGACGCCGGAGACAGACACTGTGTTCATTCGTTTGCTGTCCGTCCATTCAGTCAGGAGCTGCTTGTTGAGCACCTGCTGTCGCTCTGGCAAGTGTCAGCGAACAAGAAGAATGTTCCCGCTTCACTGACCCTTTCGCCTGTGTTGTAGGATGGCCACGTTTTATTTGGTTGTGTCTTCACTTCATGCTGTGCCAGACTCCCTGAGGATAAGAACTGTCGCCTTTAACTTTGTGTTCATACTGTCTAGTTTACAGCGGTCACTGATGTATTAATAATGAATAAAAAGTGCATTGGATTGTTTTGAAGTATTAGGCAATATCCTCGCCTAATATTATCTCAATAATAAAAGACCACATTTATTTAGGGCCTTGTCATCTATGTAATTGCTTAATAGTTTATTCAAGTTCTGTTTTTGTTTATCTAATTTATTTTTAGAGAGAGGGGCAGAGAGGGAGAACCAGATGGAGGGGAACACTGATGCGCAAGAGAGACATTTCATGGGCTGCCACTTGCATGCACCCACCTGGGACCTGGCTCACAGCCCAGGCATGTGCCCGGATTGGGAACTGAGCCAGTGACCTCTCAGTTCACAGGCCGACACTCAGTCCAGTGAACCACACCAGCCAGGGTTGGGCGGGGGGCGGGGGGTGGCGTTTATTCACATAAAATAGACTCACTGGGTACTCCTTACGGGACAGGCATCTTGCTTCGCCCTCGGAGTGACAGTGCCTCTGAAATGAAGTCGTTGTGAAGACCTAAGTGTTTCCTGGTATTTCAGTGACTAGGCAGGGCTTGAAAATTACGGAAGTAGGTATTGTTAAAGTTTAAAGTTCTAATTTAAAAACTCCAGTTTCTATTTTTTGGGGGTATTGTGTGTGGTAAGGTAATTAAAAAAAAACTTCACGTTACTTAGAGGAGTAGTTGGAAGTGCTCTTTAAAGTAGTTATATGTGATAATTTTTTGATAAGCTCATGTTTACCGGACCACATGTTTTTTTTACAGTATATACATCTCATTATAAGGCTCTGAGTGGTAAAACCCAGCTAAAGAAAGAATATTTTGGTTACTAGCAGAGTCTTTGATTTCCGAGTACTTTAAAATAAATAAGAGATTTTATCCTCTTTATTGAGTAGATGATAGTAGCTTTAGCATGCATAATAACTACTGTTTGATAGGCTTTAATTGTAGAATGCACATGCTCATGGCCGTAATCATGTGTCCCCAGCATTTCAGCAGGAACTGGATGCGAGACATGACAAACACGAGAGACTCGTAAAGCTCAGTCGGGATATAACGGTGGAGAGTAAGAGGACGATTTTTCTGCTCCATAGGATTACAAGGTGAGTAAATATCTCTAAAACGTATTACAGCGGGACACAGTTCGATAGGTCTTATGTATATTGTAATACTTCGTACCTCTCTGGACAGTAGCTAGCTGTTGGAATATTCCGTGACTTCTTGTCAACATTAGGATCAAAGGATGTTTTCGCGGCAGGCAGATTTTACCAGTAAACATTTTCTTTAGTAGGTACAGGTAGATATCTCTCTCTTTATCAGTGAGCCTTGGGAGTGTGTGTCTTCCAAGGAATTTTTGTATCTCACAGTATTTCTTTACGACCCTTCTATTTATGCAGGGCCTGTAGCGACATCTGTCCTTCCTGTTATTGGTGCTTTGTGTGGTCTCTCTCTCCTGGTCTGTGTGGGTCCGCTTTATTGCTCTTAGAGGGCCACATGTTGGTTCCGTTGACACTGTTTTCCTGTTTTGTGTTCCACTGCTTTTGTTTTTGCCCTTCACATACTTGCTTTGGATTCATTTGCTCCTCTTTTTCCATTTTCTTAAGGTGCAAGCTGAGCTCAAAGGAGAAACTTCTTCTAAATACAGATATTTAGTGCTATAAGTGTCCCTTTCAAGTCTCTAAGTATGGTTGAGCTGCAAACCTTGAATTTTGATATGTTGTTTTTCACTTTCATTCAGTTCGAGATACTTCCTCTGGGAGACTCCGGGCTCCATGTGGGTTTCTCGTCCCCGCACTGTCACTCGGAAAGTTCCCAGCAGTAAGACGAGACAGTCCATAGGGCCCGTGTCCTTTTTCTCACCTCTCAGGGGTCACTGTCCCACTCTGCCTGTTGTCCGGTGTCTGAAAACCATAGTTCTACATGAATTTTTTCTTTTTAGTTGCCTGTGGTGGGAGGATAATGTCTGTCCACGTTGCTCCACCCTAGATGTCATATTTTTATGAACATAATTTTTCTCATAGTTATGATTGCAATATACATAAAACTTTGTATACTTACCACTTCATAGTATATTATAGGATTTTTCATGTTTTTAGTTTCAATAAAATCAGTTGTAAATTTCAGTTAATATCTGAGTATGTACAGTGTTTATTTCGGTCTGTGTTAAGTGATAATTAGATAATTTCAGGTTTTCACTGTAGAGCATCTGGCTGATGTTTTAAAAGCTCCCAATGTCTTGATTATAGTGCTCCTGATATAGAAGACATACTGGCCGAATCAGAAATTAAATTGGATGGTGTCAGACAGAAGATACTGCAGGTGGCCCAGGAGCTCTCGGGAGAAGACCTGCATCAGTTCCACAGGGCCATTACTACAGGCAAGTCTGGGCTCTCTTCAGTGCTAACAGTGTTTTTTAAAATAGCGTGTTACGTGATTTACGTGTGAGTTGCATGAACTTTAGTTGATACTTGGTAGAATATTGTTGACTTTGAAGAGTTGGGACTGCTAAATAGTCATGTAAAGGTGATCCAGAAACATTTTTCTAACTGGGCAGTCCCAGTTGTTGATCGATTTTTAGTAAAAGTCTGTCTCCTACTAACTGTTTTCTCGGTTACTTTATCCCGAGTGTGTGGGGCGATGTCCTTTGCAGACGCAGGTCTGTCTGCCTGGCGGCTCTGCGTGTCGGCTTCAGTAGGTTCGTAAGGGGAGCGCTGGCCAGGGGACCCGGATGTCTCGCAGCGCTACTCCACCCTGGGGTTTTAGGGTGACACTGAGTTTTATATTTGTGTTAGAAGTTCCTGGGAGTACTGGGTCTTCGTGAGTGTCACCATCTGTAAATTATAGGTGATCTTTGAACAGCACGGAGGTTAGGGCGCCAAGTAACATCCCACCCCCAGCAGTCAGAAATTCACGTGAAACTTTCCCAAAACGTGCTGGTTGCCTGCTGTCCACTGGAAGCCTCCCCAGGAACATGAACAGTTGCTTAACACGTATTTTATATGATATATGTATTACACTCATGCACTGTATTCCTAAAATAAGCTAGAGAAGATACGATATGAAGAAAATCATAAGATACAGTGACATTTACAGCACTGTATGTATTTGTTGAAAAACCCACATCGAAGTGGACCTGCACAGGTCATTCGAGGGTCAGCGGTAGCATCAGTGCATTGGTTTGCTTTTTTAATCCTCCCCTGAGGGTATGTTTGTTGACTCCAGAGAGAGGAACATCAGTTGGTTGCCTCCCTCATGCTCCCGACTGCAGATCAAACCGGCAGTGCAGGTTTCTTCCCTGATGGGGAATTGAACCCGTAGCCTTCTGGTATGCGGGACGTTGCTCCAACCAGCTGAGTCACCCTGCCAGGGCTTTGTTGATTTTCAGTGTGAGGTCCCTGACGGGAGCCATGCCGTGTAGTTCAGACGTACCTGGGTGTGCGGAGGTGGAGTCGGAGGTCTGTGTTCGCAGAAGCAGACGCAGGTTCTGTCTCTATCACGTGCTGGTTCCACTGGGCTTGGGTCGGCTCCCACGGAAGTCAGCTCAGTGGGGAGTGAGTTCGTTTCGTAGTGGCTCCGTGCGTGTCCAGTTTTAGCCTAAACATTTAAAATTTCAACACTTACTTTTCAGAAATGCCGACTTATAGTGGGTCGAAATGTTTTTCTCTTCAGCAGTTGTGTCACTGAGGTGTAACGGACGTACAGTATTGTATTAGTTTCAGGCGTATAAACACCGTGGACTCGGTGTTTGTCCGAGTTGTGAAATGGCCGCCGTAGTGAGTCTGGTTAGCATCCATCTCCATGCACACTTCTGTGGTGAGCCTGGAAGATCTGTTCCCTCTGCAGCTTTCCAACAGGCAGTGCGGTGTAACAGGAGTTGCCGTCGGTACGGGTGCCTGCGTGCGTCAGCAAAGCTGCGGGGCCGGGGGTGTTACCAGAAACTGGAGTGATAGCTCAGACAGTTTGGTGGAGAGTCAGTATAGTTCATTCCCAAGGGAGACACCTTCCCGTCCTCATCCTTTATAGTTTACTAGCAAGGTTTTGTGTGGTGTTTTAAACCACAGCACGTAATAAAAGAGGCTTGACCGATTTGCGCTGTCCTTGACCACGGCACATGGGGCAGGGCTGGGAGAGAAGGTCGGAGACGTTGGAGGAAGATGGGTAACATGAAGGCCCAGATAAGCCTCTAGAAGAAAACATGAGAATGTCTTCACGACCTTGTGGGAGAACGGATTTTTTAAATGGCACAAATAAGCATGAACTGCTAAAAGAAATGTGGTCAGTTGAGGTTCACCAAATTTAGGAAATGCTATTCATCAAAAGAGATCATTAAGAGAAAGTGAAAAGGTGGCCCTGCCAGGTAGCTCGGTCGGGCCCCATGAGCCAAGGTCACAGGTGCGATCTCCAGTTCGGGCACGTGCAAGAGTCAACCCATGAACTCGTAATGGGTGGGACAACAAATCGATGTTTCTCTCTCTCCCCCTCCCTACCCCCTCCCCCTCTCCTCCTCCTTCCCCCTCTCTCTCTAAAATCAATCAATAAAAAAATTTAAGTAGTTAACAAAAGAAAGCGAAGCGGCAAGCTGAAGTCTGAGACCGGAGAACACACACTCAAATACACACGTTGGATCGAGGACTCACGTGCAGACCGTAGGAAGAATTCCTACAGATCACAAAGAAGACAGACAGTTTAAGAATGGACACAAAATTTGAACAGAGGCCTCAAAAAAGTAAATATTCAGGTGCCTAACAAGTGTCTGATAAGGTGCTCTGCACCCTTGTTCACTAGAGTAGTTCACATGAGATGCCATTCGCTCACCAGCATGACTAAATTGTAAATGCCGCCTTTAAAAACTTAGGCAGTATTTAGTGAAAACTGTGCCTACGTTATGATCACTTCTGGGCATGGGCCCGAGAGACGTGAGGCTACATTACTGAGAGGTGGGCGAGAGAGCTTACGGCAGCTGTAGTCAGGGTGTCCTGAAAGTGGAGGATGGCCCCGGTGCCTGTTACCAGGGGAACGGACGAGTGTGGTGTAGCTGTACCACGTAATGCCACATAGCAACACAAGGTGACAAACACACGCAGCACGAATGTCAGTCTCACATTCTGCGGGGCAGAATCAGACAAAGGAGTATAGGCCGTGTAGTTCTACTTACGTGACGTTCGGAAAGAGGCAGTGTTCATCTCGGGAGATCGAAGGCGGGATGGTGGTGACGTCAGGGTGGAGGTTGGGGCAGGGGTTACTGACTCGACACAAGGGGCCTTTCTGGAGGGCTGGAAACGTTTCGTGTATTCATCTGGTGGAGTGACGCGGGCGTACACCTGTGTAAAAATTCATTTAGACATGTAAGGTTTACTCACTGCACTGTTTGTAATTTATAACTTTTTTTTAAACAAAGAGAGTCAGTGTTGACTGATGAGGCTCAGCCCCTTCTCCGGAACAGCTCTGCGTGTGTATCAGGAAATTGCATCAGTGATAATTCTCTCGCTGGCAGCCCCACAGCAGGAAGGAAGCGCTGCACCCTGGGGGAGTGTAGCTGAGGCACTGGTGAGCCGGGACAGCCCGTCTTCAGATTTCCCCGCTCCACTGTGTCTCCGAGCGGTCCCGGGAACGCTGCCCTCTGTGTCAGGCCTGTGTTTAGGGTCTGTAAGCGTTCTTGGAAGACGACCTGCTCATGGGCTAAAATTTAAAGATTCCCTGTACTCACTTTTCTATCAGAAGTCTTTAAGGTTGTTTGAATTGAAGCAATAAAGATTTTTTTTTTCTTTAAGTTAAGGAATAAATCAGTCAAATGAAGAGGTATCTGGGACTTAAAAAATTGCCGACAGGTATTTTATTTGATAAAGTATGGTTATTTATAAGTAGAGGAGCATTAACATTCCGGTGCATATGAATAGCTTGCTGCTTGTGATTGTCCAGTGCTTGTTTTGGTGTCACTCCAAGCAGTTGTTCTTTTGCCTCGAAGATAAAACAATCCTGGCACCGAACTAAAGGAGTCCTGTGCTTTTCCTCATTAAGAATAGTGCCGGTGGCGCGCAGAGCATTTCCCCGAGGGACGCTTGTGTGCTCGCAGGCACTGAGTATCCTTCCAGGAGCCGCAGCAGAAAGTTGGCTCTGGCTTCTGCGCAGAGCTCGGCTGAGCAGACCGCAGGCTGTCCCGGGCGGGGCGGGCAGGCAAAGGAGCGGGCAGGCAAAGGAGCGGGCGGGCAGAAGCTTGAAAGAGGAATTGTTTGTGCACTATTGTGTCTTTGTTTTGTTTTTCTCTCTGAAAAGTTAACAGTTGGGAGAAATGTTCTCCATGTCAGAGAAAGAAATATCTATTTACATGTGTATTTTTGAAAATGATAAAAAATTGTCATTTAATTATGAGACATTGTGGTGCATGAAACTGAAGTTCAGACCCTAACTGGTATTTTAATTATGTTTGATGAACAGTTCATTTGTTCTCTGCCCAACATGATCTAATTTGATGCCCATTTGGTTTAGTGGATTTTAAATTTTTCCTGAGTATGTTTTAATTTTGTTAGAAAGTATTTGTTTGCCTACTTTGAAAATAATTGTGCCACTGAAGGAGTGGTTTGAGGACATCTAGATCCACTGCCTCGTTTTGGAAAGAAGCTTATCGAGGGTGTTGGAGTCGACTCGACTTATTTTACCTGCTCTCTCACCACCTTCTCTCTGACAGCGGGCATTAGAGCTTTACTCCGTGCGGCTCTCTCCAGAACCACAGGCTTCTGCTTGGAGCCCTCAGGCTCTGTGCTGGTTAGAGACACTCACACGGCCTTGCCCGCGCAAGTAAAACAGCTGTAGTTTACATTTGCGTTTCAGTGTGAGATGATTCAGTAGACCATTTTTGTGACTGTTTTAATAAGTGTATATCATACCACAAACTTCCGTGATGGATTCTGTGGCTGCTGCGATGGTGGGAAATTTTCTGTAGGCATTTTCTGGTTACAAAAACTCAGTTTGTAAACATTCTTTGTAGGAAAATGCCCGGTGCACAGTACTTGGACTGCCCAACTATATGAAAGTCTTTCAGCGCAGTTTCTGTTTCGCCTTTGAACACTCCTGTGGCTTTTCTGAAATCCTCCTTCAGAAGGTTGCTCTTGGTGCTTCGGTCTGTCGGTTGATGAGGACGGGTCTAACTAGGGACCAGGGAAGAGAGCGTGTTAACTCAGTCTGGGACACTGCAGCAAGCCGAAGAGGCCCTTATCCCTTTACAGACTGCCCTAATTTATGATGCCGTCGTTGGACAGAGAATAGTGATCATTAACATAATTTGCCTGTTGCTTTTTTATAAGATTTTATTTATTTACTTTTAGAAAGAGAGGGAGGGAGGGAGAAAAAGAGGGAGAGAAACATCAGTGTGCAAGAGATACATGGATTGGTTTCCTCTCCCACACCCCCAACTGGGGACCTGGCCTGCAACCCAGGCATGTGCCCTGACTGGGGATCGAACCGGCGCTCAGTCCACTGAGCCCCACCAGCCAGGGTGCCTGTTACTTTTTACAGTTATGTTGCGTGTTTGACTAGGGTAACATTTTGGAATAATAACAGCCTCTTTTGATTGTGAGTTGTTAATACATTGAAACAAAAACAAACCCACTGCTTTCTAAGTTACAAAGTCTTGTCTAATAAAAATTAATACCTGTCATTCTTATTTTAATTATTCCCACGTCAGTGTAATTCAGCAGTTACAAAGGAGGCCCTTGTGCCCAGTCCTGGTGTGTTGCTCTGTGTAGCGCCTACAGCGTGCATGGGCTGATGTTTCTCCCTGACAGACGAGGGTACGGAGGGTCTGTGAAGTCGACGAACCTGTTCACCCTAGTTTACGTGGCCAGCAGGGACTGAGCTGGCTTTCCAGTCCAGGACATCGCATTTTAAGCCTGTGCTTCTGTTAAGCTGCACCCTGTTTGGAGGAGGGCTGGAGGCAGGGAGGGGAGTGAGAAGGCCGTGGCGGTCATCCATCCGGTGTGAGATGCACAGGCCTCCTGTCGGGTGTCAGCGGTGGGGTGGAGAGGAAGGGTGTGCTTTCAGGGTGTGTGGTGTTGTTTTTTGTTTTTTTTTGTTTTTTTTTTTTTAAGTTTAGGGGAGAAGAAGAGTTTAGGAAAACCTTTCAGTGCCTGGTTTGGCCCCTTGATTGAATGGCGATACTACTCGTTAGGAGAAAATAGGAAGGCAGACAGGGTTTTGGTGTGATTAACTAGAAATGATGGGGCATGCAGGTGGCTGCCCAATAGACAGTTGGGTATGTGGGTCTAGAGAACCCACGTACAGCACAAATGTGCAGGCACAGCCCGGGCGTCCTCAGCTGAAAAGCGGTGGCTGGACTCAGACCTGAATATGATTGTCCAAGGGGAGTCCGACACTGGGTCCCGGGGAACCTTCACCGAAGGAAGCAGAATAGACTATTTGACGGAATGGGCCCCCTGGAGAATCCGGAGAGGATGGAGGCCAGAGCTTAGGTAGATGGACGAGCCTCATCTGAGGACGGCTACCTGCTCTGAGATGGGCAGTCAGGGTGGGTGTGGAGCTAGGCGGCTGAGACCTTCTTGCTCAATGACTGCTTTCCCATGTGCGGAGGAGGGCTGGGAGGTGGGCTGGTGGGTGGGAACTGGGGGGAGACTGCAGACAGAAGAATGCCTCTGAAGGTGATGAGGTAGGAACCTGACCGGGAATGTGTAATAGCTATTGTTAATCACTTTTGCAAGTTTAACCTGACCAATAAATGGGGTCTCTTCTGTATAGAAATAGGAGTTGAACGCGGTGGAAAGTTAGATTAGTTCATGGTTAGGATTTTGCTAGTTAGTTGCCCTAGGATGACAGTGGGGGAAGTCGGGCGGCATGCAGCTTGGTACACAATTACAGGTGTTAAAATAGAAACGTACTTCTGTGTCTGCTGGCAAGTAGTATGTTCCGTTATTAACTGTGATGAGTAGTAAAGTTAATTAATAATACAGATTTCAGCGTATCTGGTTTATCTCAGAAGCCGAACAGGCACTGTGATTCCAAGGTACTGGAGCAGGTTTGCTCACACTGCCCCAGTAAAATGCCACAAACGGGCGGCTCAAACAACACACTCTTGTTTTTGCACAGTTCTGGAGGCTGGAGGTCCAAGATCAACGTGTCGTGGGCAGGGCGGTTTTCTCTTTGGCTCAGGGGCGGCTCCTCTGTTTCTGGGTCCCCACGTGGTCTCACTGCGAGTGTGGGTGCCCCCAGTGTCTCTCCTGTGCCCTGATCTCCTTTTACAAAGACCCCAGTCAGGTTGGGTTAGGACCCACCCCAACTAATGCCCTCGTTGTAACTTACCCACCCTCCAAGGGCCCCGTCTGCACACACATTGCATTGTGAGACAGTAGAGGGTAGGGCTTCCACATGGATTCGGCAGAAACACGGTACCGCCCATCACATGCTTTTTGGTTTGTGCCCTACAGCCAGGGGGCGGGCTGCAGAGATTATGTTCTTTCTGGTGGGGGAGACTGGGGAGTCGCTTTCTGTTCAGTCTGGGGGTGGAGTGGGGGTGTTTGTGTTCTGCAGCCGAGCTGTGGCCCTCTTCTGTAAGCCTCCAAAAGAAAGGCCTGAAGGGGAGAGGCACACAGTATTTGGGGAAGTGTACTGGGAACCGGGGATAAAAACAGCTGTTTCATTGAACTCATTAGTACAGAGAACAACTCGAGGGTGGCCAGATGAGAGGGCACTGGAGGGCTGGGTGAAACAGGTGACGGGTTGAGAAGTACAGATTGGTGGTCAGGGAATAGTCATGGGAATGTACAGCACAGCACAGGGAGCACAGTCAATAGTATTGTAACAACAGTGTGGTGTAGTGGGTGCTGCTAGGCTTACTGGGGGATCACTTTAAGATACATAAATATAATCACTATGGTGTGCACCTGAAACCAATACAATATTGTGTGTCAACTGTCACTGAACAACAGAAAAACGAAAATAATCATGTGTTCATGCAGGGTGTGTTCCCTCAGGTTGCAGTCCCAGGCTGTGCCTCGTTTGAGACGCACCCCCGGTGCAGAGGGGGGCAGCTGTCTCTGCCCCCAGGGAAGAGGCCTGGGGGGAGGGCATCTGTCCTGGGTCTTATTAAACAACCAAGGGACAGCACACAGCCCCAGCAAGTGACATCACAAACCTCCTTCTGTTCTACTCCCTGTGCCCCCTAAGGTTAGAGGAGAGAGGAATGGAGATTAGGTGAGGGGGGGAGCGCTGGAAGCCGAGGTGGAGGCAGGCTCCCCAGTCACCCGCCATTTCAGTGGAGGAAGGAAGAGTTTGATGTTGGCCCCAGGAGCAGGTCGTGGCTCAGACAAGGGCATCATTTAGCTGGAGAAACGCAGATCAAACAAAAGGATTTTCTAGCAGCGTCTAAAAATCAAGAAATGATTTGAGTTACCAGAATGAATTGATGAAGAATTTATGCTATATCTTATGTCACTTGCTAAGCAGTTTTATAATAATTGTAACAATGTAAAAGAAGAAAAGAAGTATTTTAAAATTGGCATTTATATTGATTTATATAATAATTTATATTCCTGTTAAGAGTATTTTAAAAATGATGCCCTGGCCCGTGTGGCTAGTTGGTTGGGCATTGTCCCACAGAGCAGAAGGTCACCGGTTCAGTTCCCAGTCAGGGCACATGCCAGGGTTGCAGGGTTGGTCCCTGGTCAGGGTGTGTTTGAGAGGCAACCAGTTTCTCTCTCACATGGGCGTTTCTCTCCCTCCCTTCCTCTCTCTCTCAAAATAAATAAATCTAAAAAAAAAACAAACTTTGGCAGTTGCCCTGAGGACATTGACGGTGCAGACCAGAGTTGTTAGGGGGTTCCTGGAGTGATGGAGGTAGGGAGGGAGGGGATGTGCTTCTTTGGTAGTCAGAGTCATCTCTAGGGAGTTGAGGAGATTTCCAGATTGCTCTGAACTCCTGCACTCAGTTTTGTTTGCTTTTCATAGATGAAATTTACTTGGTAAGGTGAAGTGGAAGGAGAGGCCTTGTGGGCAGACTGGCCCAGACCGTGGGGTTTACTCTGACGGGCTTCAGTCTGTGACCTTGGAACGAAGCACACAGCCTGCTCGAGTGTCAGCTTTCTTCCCTGTAAAATGGGAACAGCACTAGCTGCCTCATGGGTCGTCCTGAAAATTAAACACAGTGTGATTGTGGAAAGTATTTCTTACTTCGGCACATAAATGTTTACAAACGTTTGCTTTCTTCCCTTCTGGAATTTAGCAGAATTATTAACCTGTGTGCTGAATTCTGTTTTCATTTTGGAAAAATACTCAGTGGTACTGCTTCGTTCAACATACAATCTTGAGTGCTAAAGTGGAAGTCCTGCTCGGGTAGACAACATCCAAATCAGGAAAAATACAAGTTAGTAGACTTGAATTTAGTTTTGCTATTGGTAGTATAACTTTTCATACCTCCCAAGACTAAGGCTTATAGATATACTTATTTTCAGTGTACAGTTTAAGTAACTGATAGTAGATTTTTGGTAGAGTGGCCTATGAATCAAACCTAGGTGTTATTTTACTTTAACGTTTCATGGTCTGGTAAAGCTAAGTTTTGCAAAATGCCAGGTGGTAGTCTTACAAATTCTTATAAATGCAATTTTTAAAAATTAAGATAATTTATGTAACATAAAATTAACCCTTCTGAATTACATAATTCAGTGGTTTTTGGTATAATTGCAAGGTGGTTATCCTTGATATCCAGCCGTCACCACTACCTTTTTTCACCCCAGATAAATCCCTTCTCCATTTAGCAGTCAGTCCTTATTTCCCACCCTGAACCCTAACACCCCTAACCCTAAGCAACCCCTAACCTACCTTCTGTCTCCATGGAGCTCCCTGTTCTGGGTCACACCATGTGGATAGAATCGTGTCACGCGGCCCGCTGTGCCTGGCTTCTTTCACTCAGCGTAACACTGTCAGTGCTCACCTATGTCGCAGCATGTATCGACGCTTGATTCCTTTTTGCCGCGAAATACTGTTCCATTGTCCATCTGGACCGCATTTTGGTTATCTGTGCGTCAGTTGATGGGCATTTGGGTTGTCTCCCCTCTCTGGCTCTGGTGAAGGACGTGCTGTGAGCGAGCGTTTGCGTGCGCGTCTGTGCGAACACACGGGTTCGCTGTTCGTTTGCGTGCGCGTCTGTGCGAACACGCGGGTTCGCTGTTCGTTTGCGTGCGCGTCTGTGCGAACACGCGGGTTCGCTGCTCTTGGGTTCACTCCGGGGAGTGGGCTTGCTGGGGCAGACGGCGAGCGGTTGTTTAAAACACTCAACGCCTGGAACGAAGAGGGGGCGAGAAATTCGAATTTATAATGAAACCTCTTGTCTGTTCACCTTTATGTATGGATTTTGATGGGGGTTTAGATTGGATGTGTATTGCTTAAATATAAGAATAAATAAAAATAATCAGGAGCTTTTAATTGAGATTCTTTATATATGTTCTAAGAGAAGAACAAGGAGAAAAATAACAAATTACACAAAAGCAACCTACAAACTTGTCTCTTACTGGCAGCTGTTTCTGTAAATAATTCTAATTGGATTTAATCCAAGGCAGAAGCAGAGGGGGAAGGCATTGTTTGATGGGATATGGCAGTAGGCTGACATTTTTCACCTTGGGGATTATTCACTGAAAATTGCGGATGTCCTTTTCATCAAGTTGAAACATAACTTGTTTAAACATCCTTTTGCCTAGATATGACCAAAAGTGCTTTTCAGCGTTCGGGGCCAGCTGTCCTTGAACCATCTCTGTGGCACATCGTGAAACCAGTTTCTGTGGAGTATAAATGGCCGCCGCCTCTCCGAAGTAACTTGAATCAAACACGTCCCAAGGACAACTTAAAAAATGACTTGGATGTGTTGAAAGTGTAATATTTGGTAGCCACCCACATTAACAGGGACTGGCAGCACCGATGAAATTTGAGGCCTCTGGCTCCACACCCTCTTTCTTCCCCTCTACGAAACAAGTCGGCCGACTCGCCAGTTCTGGACACCATCAGTTTGAACTTGAATCTTGTAATAGTGTTTCTTCTGTAGTGGGTTACAGTGAGATAGTCCTGAATATTTGAATACCAGATTTTAAATTATTTTTGTCAAAACACTTTGAGTCTAATAAAATTAGGAGAAATAGGGAGAGATGATTATAAGTAATTTACCAAACACTCAAGTCTTTTCTGTATATGAGGTGCTGTCTTTCGGGGATGGGAAAGGGGTAAAGGCATGACCCATGCTCTCAAAAGTTCTAGGGCACAAAGTAGGTGATCATACAAAGCCAACTGAAACATAGTTGAAGTGTATGCTTTACATAGTGGGTGTGGAGAAATGAGTGCTGCCCTAATTGGGGTTTATCAAAGCATTTAAACTCTGTGTGCTGGTAGAAGAGGATTTGCAGGAGGCCACCAGAGGCACAGAATAGCATGGAATTGTGGAAGTGTATAGCACGAGAAACTACAGAACAGACTTAGATAAAGCATGGAGAAAGCTGGGAAGCTGCCCCCAAGGAGATACCAAGTGCTGCTCACCACCTTGAGCTGCTGGCCACCCCCGGCTGAGAAGGCTGCTGGGGCGGGGCACGCGCACCAGGGCCTGGACCACGCTTTCTCCTCCTCGGCTGGCCTGCCTGTGCCCTCCAAGTGCCGTGACCAAGTGTCACGTCATGCGAGCTGACAAGAGAAGGACGTGTTAGGTTCCCCCTCCATTACCGGAGTAATGGAGCGGAGAGACAGTAAGGTGACAAGTAGCAGGTCTGTGCCTGGTTTTCTTGTCACTCTCATTGGTTTTCTCCAGTTCACACTTGAACGACGGTAACGAGGAGCACCCTTGTGCGCGCCCGCACACGTGTTTGGCTCAGCCTGTCCGCGAGGGCCAGGCGTCCTGGCGTGTATTCAGAGACACAGGCCGTGCGCTTTTGTGCGCGTGAAGTGTCTCCGGAAGGAAGGGGGAATACAGACTGTCTCTAGGGAAGGGAGCTGGCAGTCATCTGTTCGTAAAACGGGAGTGTTTCTGCTGTAAATATGGAAGACTCTATCCATCTTGTTAAAGCCAGCTCCGTTGCTTCTCAGCGTGTCCAGGTTTGCGGACGTGTCCTTCTCTGGCGTGTCTTGTTCTGTTGGCCGAAGGCGTCTGTTTTCTGGCCTTTAACATCGTTTGCCGCTCAAAATGAGTCAGGATATTTTCATGTAGTCGTTTTCTCTCTTTGCTGTATAATCTATAAAATAATCTGTGTAGTTCTATTAAAGCCTGTTGGAATTTTTATAAAGCCCTTTTTTAAATTCTTAATTTTTTTTCCTGAGATGCTTTGACACTGCCCTGTAGGAGAGTGGACTTTTAAAACGAATGGCGTGGAAGAAGAACTCGAGTACATTTGTGTCGGAGCCGTCTGCATATGGTTCCACCACAGCCGTGGGTGCTCCGTGCAGCGCTGGTCCCCGCCGCTCACTCCCGGTGATGCTGGGCTCCCCACGTGTCGGACGTAGAGCTCCGGGCTCACGTTGCAGTCGGTACCCGCTGAGCTTGGGTGCTGCTGGGCGATGCTCCGTTTGAAGTTTCTTATTATGACTTGTTATGTGATGCTTGTTTCTTAGTGATTTTTTTGGTTGGTTTTTCAGGACTACAGGAATACGTGGAAGCCGTCTCTTTTCAACACTTCATCAAAACACGATCACTTATCAGCATGGATGAAATTAATAAACAATTGATATTTACAACAGAAGACAGTGGGAAAGAAAATAAGACTGTAAGTGTTTAAAACCTTATTACATCCCATTTATTACGTCATTTATGTATGTGCAGGGTACTGGTGGTAGGAATGTGGAGATGGGAGTGTTCTTCCTAACGCATGCTGCCATAGACCCCCAGTTAGGGAAACGGCCCTTTTGAGAACTTCGGGTAGTGGATGGAACAAGAACAGCCTTGGGTATGTCGAGAGAGAGTAATACTCTTCCCCTAAAGCACGTTGAGTGGTGACTGCAGGTTCCCTTTTGGTTTCACTGTGTGTCCACCGTAGGCCCTTCATAAGCGCTGTCTCATTTCATACTCTTATTAACCCAGGTGAGAGTGATCACCCTCATTTCACAGGGAAGGAAACAGGTTTTTAGAGAGTTTGAGTAACTTACCAAAAGTCACACAGCTAACAAGGGTGACAGCTAAGTTTTGACACCTGGTGTCCTAAATCCAAACCAGTGCCCTGTCCACCGTGCCAGTGTCTGTCCGCTTGTGCCACAGGGCCGGGGCCAGTGTCTGCCCCACAAGGTATGCGAGGGGTTTGATCGAAAGGTTTTCAATGAGGCCATGGGTAGCACACGGCAGGCTGTCGTTACAAAGGCTCACGTGAAGCTGTTATGTAGTGAGAGCTGTCAGCCACTCAGGTCTTGATGCTTGTGTCTGACAGTTATACAGCTTTTCCGAACTAGGAAACCAGAGTTTTGCAGTTTGACTTATACGTAAACACTATTTTCCTCTCGGTCTCAAGAGATGATATTTAGGCAATGAGGTGAAATTTTGAATATTTGGTATTTCCAGAGATACCAGTATACTTAAAGATAAAGGTTTTTTTCTTTATTTTTCATCTTTTTTTTGTTTTATTATTTCAGAATTATTCAGAGTCAGGATAGGGAGGCAGAGAATGGGAGAAGCTGTAAAAACAGTGTGTTCTTGAATATTAACTAAAATATTAATGTTGAAAAGTGAGACTTAATTTGGTGTGACAGACGTAGGAAGCTGTTATCTATTTCCTCAATTTTTAAAATACATGAAGTTTATTAAGGAGGCAATTCATTTTGGGAAGTAAAGTTTCTTCATAATTTTGATTCATTTAATGAAGTTCGCACAACTTCCTTTGGACTTCTGATTCAGGGTGGAAATAGGGCAGACAGTAAAAAGGAACCGACAGTGAACTCACTGTTTTTAGGATTTAGGTAGTAGATTATTCTAAGATTATGGTGTTGTAACATTTGTACACACTTTTCAAATTGTTAAGACCACAGTTATAAATAATTTTTCCTATTAGTGCTAAAGATTCTTGGTGCTAAAAATCCCAGGAATTTGGTAGATGAAGGTATTTTGCTTTGATGTGCCTGTTGAGAATATTGTGGAAACCATTTAATTTTTTACAATTTTACTATGAAAAATTTCAAACGTTCCAGAAAAGCAGAGAAAACAGTAACACATGAACACCCGTATACAAACTACCTGGGTTCAATAGTTGTCAACATTTTGCCATATTTACTTCATCTAAATATTTTTTTGCAAAGCTACTTTAATTATAGATGTGATGATATTTTACCCCTAAATGCTTCAGATCCATCTTGAAAATCTACGTTTTAAGTAGTTTTCTTTTTCCTAGTTCTCATTATTGATCAGTAAAGCAGAATTGGTTTCTTTGACATTTGTTGAAATTTGTTAATTTTTCAACAAGTTTTTATCTCCAAAATCAACTTCTTAATTATGACCTGGGAATTCCTTCTGTCTAATGATAGAGATAAGGACATTAATATTTTAAGCAAAAGTTATTTTTATAAATGACCTATGAAATGCAACCCTCTTGTCCTTAACTACAGTCTGTGTACTCTTTCTAAAAAGATGCCAGCTCCCTGGCCGGTAGCTCAGTTGGTTGGAACATTTTCCTGTTATACCAAGGTTGCAGGTTCAGTCCCTGGTCAGGGCACATACAAGAATCAACCAATGAATGCATATATAAGTGGAACAAATAATTGATGTTTCTCTCTCTCTCAAATCAATTAAAAAGAAAAAGATGCCAGTTCCCTGACCTGCTCACAGAAGCAGAGCAGAGCAGATGGGTTATGTCGTGATGCGGCTTCAAAGGCCCCAGAGTGGTTGGGAAGCCGGCGCTGGGTGCTCGTCCAGCTCTGTCGTTAGCCAGCCGGGTTGCCTCTGGGGCATCGGACCCCGTCTCTCACACTTCACACTCAGAGGGTCGGACCAGACGGTCTCTGAATAATCCAGCAACACTGGGTGATCTTAATAACAGCTGAATTTGGCTCATTTCCTTGCTTAATTCTCCGTGACTCTATTATCTATAGATAAAGTTCAAGTTCCTTAATGTCACTTTATACTCCTGTCTGTCTTTCGAGATTCATCCCGTACTAATTCTTATTTTAAACTTTGCTTGAAAGAAATACCTCCCAAGTTTCTCAGCTCTGCAGCCCAGTTCGTACTGGCATGCCTTTGCCACTAGGTCCTTCTGCCTAAAGCAGCCTGCAGTGTGACTGCTCCTGCATGTAAGGCTCGCACAGCCTCTTAGTGACAAGTTAAGCATTGCCTCTTCCAGAAAGAATCCGATACAGAGGGAGAAACTGATGTGGAGAGGGATTGACGTGATAATGGTAATCAATGGTAATTGACAGCAGCTGCCATTTGTTGGCACTGACTTTGTGTTGGGCATGATGCCAAGAACTTGGTAAATGTTATCCTTGAAATAAACCTCTGAGGTAGGTACTGTTATCCCATTTTACAGATGAGGAAACTGAGGTTTAGAGAGATGAAATAACTTGCCCAAGGGCATACACCTTATGAAGCAAGGTCCTGGAAGAGGTGGGAGGAGATGGGTCAAGGTCATTTGGAAGAGTTAACCTCAAACAAGAGGAGGGACAACTCATCATCTGAGACTGGAGGATAGAAGGTAAAGATGGATGTGGACATAAATAAGTTTGTTTGTTGTTGTTTTTTTTTTGTAGGCATAAGGTAATTGAGAGAGCTTGTAATAGTACATGATCTGACAGATAACCAGGCCATTGAAAGTAGGCAGGATCGTCTACTGAGAGTGGAGAGGCTTGGGGTTGAGTAGGGGGCTGAGGAGAGTAAGGAAGGTTTGGAATAGTGTCTAAGGAGACGGGAGAGAGAACCATTAAGAGTAAGTAAAAGGACTGGTGAGTAATTTGTAGTGGTACAAATTGTATGTAGACATAATGTGTATTTTCAACATCATGGGACTCAACCACTTTAATAAAAGACTAACAAAATAGGTCTTAATATTAATTCACGCTTGTGCTTTTGCTGGATGCAGTAGGAAAGTAGGGGTGTGTAGGAACTGAGGAGGACGTAGCCAGAGAGGGAGTGATAAATGAGGATGGTCGGTGCTGCGCGCAGGGACAGAGGGACTGCAGGACCACAGGGCTCAGGAAAACAGGAAGTGATCACAACCTCAGAGGGCTTTGAAATTTGTCATTCTAATAAGTAAGTAATTGCCACGCAGTAAAGCACTTGGGCCTTGTTTAAGAATGTTTTAATTTTATTGTGTATGTCAAGTGAAGTAGGCAGTAGTCGATTTTATAATGTGCAGTGTTAGATTTCAGAATTGTCTGGAACTCGTGTAATTCAGCTCCCTGCCCAAGGCATGAATTCCTCTGGTAACATCACAAATGGTCAGTAAACAAACTAGATCCTTTTATTTAGAGATGAGTGTGGCTGATCCGCTGTTGATTTTGTACCTTCTAGTAAACGTGATACACGCATATCCACTCCTTCTCACGGTATAGTTTTCTTTGTGTGTGCGTGCGTTGTGTCGTTGTTTCGCCAGCCCGTGTCCGACGCCCCGGAAAAGCAGTGTGATTCCTGGAGACTGCGGGTCACGCCGGTGGACTACCTGCTGGGCGTGGCCGACCTCACGGGGGAGCTCATGCGCATGTGCATCAACAGCGTGGGCAACGGGGACATCGACACCCCCTTCGAAGTGAGCCAGTTTCTGCGGCAGGTGTATGACGGCTTCTCCTTCATTGGCAACACGGGGCCTTACGAGGTTTCTAAGAAACTGTACACCTTGAAGCAGAGTCTGGCCAAGGTGGAGAATGCTTGTTACGCGTTGAAAGTCAGAGGTTCAGAAATTCCCAAACATATGCTGGCAGATGTCTTTTCAGTGAAGACAGAAATGATTGATCAAGAAGAGGGCATTTCTTAGAGTGACGTGACTCACCTATTGTCTCCTAGGAGAGGCCAGTTTGTAAGACTGTTATTTAGTATTGCATTTGACTTTATTGTGGCTTTTACATAGAAAAGTTTTAGTTTTACTTGTTTTAGATTATATACAAGTTGTACATAAAATGACTGAAATGAATCATTTTCTATATCTTACTTATGAAAGTTGGCATACAGATCTTTGCACATATGCCCATTTGAGTTTCTGCTGGCTAAAGTTCATCACTTACTTTGTGACGTGACACGCTTCAGAGCACTTTCTGCCACGCCTCTTTAATACACTTCATGTGAGTTGTTGAGTGGTGATAGTGGAAGCCATCTGGAATTTAAGTTGGTGGTTTTGTTACATGTGAAAAGATTTCTTAGTTACACATCTGCACTTCAGCTTTTTGTTTAAATTTCTTGGTACTATTGTGTCAAGCCTCCAAAATAGGCTTAGTCCATAGTGCAGAATTAAAAATTACTAAGTGATCAATATACTTGAATTTTATGTGGCATTATGGTAAAAAATCACATTGTAATCCGGCTCATTTAGGCCATTTTGAGTCCGTTGGAAACAGCCTTCCAGGAAAGTGGACAGAGATCCAGATGTTAGTTTCTACAGTTAACTTTGTTCTTTATCACAGAAAGTCTGGCAGGGAATTGGAGCTCATAGTAATATTTCCACTGCTGTTTGAATTATATACTTGTACATAACTAAAAAGCTTTCAGTAATGGTTATTTAGCAACTTTTTTGCTGTGTTATAGTAACATCAGGCATGTTTAGAGACTTTCCTATTCTGGCATCTATAAGAAATGACATTTAAGTAATTTTAATGAAGTTTTGAAATTTTTGAAATACTAAATTAATCCAAACCTTTATAGTTGTCCAGTTGTATCCGTTGACAGTATAAAAAGTTGCCAAAGAAAACTTATCCTGTACAATTCAGCAATAAGACAATGCCCACACGGCCAGGGACCCTAGCGGTGGTCTCCGGTCCCATTCAGAGCTGGGCCTCGCCTGCGGACGGATGTTAGTCATGGTCGCTCCCTGCGGCGCGGAGCCGGCTCGAGCGGACCTTTCCATCTGGTTTCCCGAGCTTCGAGAATTCAGACACTGGGTTTTAATTTTGGAAATATTAGTTGCTCTGTTTTTAAGAGCTAATTCTTTGAAAGTGTAATTTCCCCCAAAAAATTACCTGGAGGGAAAAAACAGGCATGCCTAATAAAGCGGTTGTTTGCTCGCTTGTGTGGGTGGTGGTGCGTTTCTTCGGTTTCCCTGTTCAAAGATATATTGCTGAAATGTAGTCTCACCACCTGTTTCTGTGTTCTCTCCCACTTGGAGTTAAATTTATGTTAAAAGTAAAATCACACACTGGCACCACCTGTTCAGATTCCAAAGTCTGAAATTACAATTGCATTGTTTTTTTAAATTGCACTCAGCACATACTGTGTGTATACTAGCAAGCCGTTTTCACCCAGTGCACAGGATGGTAGCTTCTGGAATATAAAAAACATGTTAGAGAAGTATATATTATCTACCTTATTAAAAATTCCTCGAAAAACAACAAAAAAAGTAAAATAATAATGGATTGATGACTTACAGAGGCCTAAAACTGAAGTCTTTGAATAAAATGTTAAAACGAAGTTACTCTTATTTTTTTATTATATTGAGAAATGATCAAACTGATGTGTAATTTTTGGCCCAGTGAAGAAATCTAATGTAATAGGAAGATTTATTATTTCTTAAGATTGGTCCAGAGGTTGGGAGAGTTTTAGGAAGGCATTTCTTCACATCTCACTCACCCACACTGGTCACGTTCCCATCCCTCTAAAGCCGTCATCAGTGCAGAGGGGGATTAGTTGACTTTGGTTGATCAAGGTGCACTTCATCCCAGAGGAGAAGGGCAGACACTAGAAACCAGATCCGTGTTTCCAACGCAGCAGAGGGGGAGTGGCCTGTGAGCAGGCAGTTAACCGTAACTACTGCAGGTAGGGGTGCCAGTGTTGTTGCCACATTTCCACAGTGCGTGGTAACTGGTGCCATGGGTGTTAGTTATACCAGGAGGGTACAGGGTCCCTAAGTATACCACAAATGTCTCCCAGTTTTACAGTGGTGGTTCTGATAGCATCATCTGTTCTGCTTTTTATCTTTATCATAACACGAAACTGGTTCTAGGTCACATGGAAAGTTGCTGACAGAATTCTGAAATAAAATTCAGTTATTTCTTTCCTGAGTAACTCCTGCAGGTATTAGATCAGTGGTTTTTCAAAATACACATTGCAGAGCCTTTGGGCTTTTTGAAGATGCTATTTAAATAAGATGGGCAGAATGGATTTAAAAACTTGGTCCACAGTCTTTGCTGTTTACAAAAGACTTCGCTTTAGATTCAAAGACAAAAATACATTAAAAGAATGGGAAAAAGATACTTCATGCAAACAATAACCAAAAGAAAGCTACACACAGGAGTGTCCAACCTTTTGGTGTCTCTGGGCCACACTGGAAGAAGGAGGGTGGTCTTGGGCCACACTTCCATACATTGTGACATGTAATCATCAAAAAATCATCATGTTTTAAGTAAACTTAAGATGTTGTGTTGGGCTGCATTCACAGCCGTCCTGGGCCGCAGGTTGGACATTTCCTGCTAGACCAATAGACTTTAGAACTATTTTTTTTTGCTTGAGACAAAGATAAAAGGTTTGTAATGGTAGAAGATTTGTCCTTTGATGAGAATATATTGTATGTGTGTTTATGTTAACAGTAGAGCCCCAAAATAGGTGAAGCAAAATTTTACAGAATTGAAGGGAGAAATAGACAATTTGTTAGAGTTGGAGACCGCAGGACCTCAGTTCCAGTAATGGACGGAAGAACAGGACAGATTAGTAAGGGAGCAGAGGACTGGAACAACGGCGTAGGCCACCTGGATCTAACATACACAGAACACTCCACCCAATACCGGAAGACATGCTTCTCTCAAGAGCACTTGGGACATTATCCACAAAATGTCAGGCCACAAAACAGCTTGCAGTGCATTTTAAAAGACTGAAGTCCTGCCCTGGCTGGCGTAGCTCAGTGGATGGGGCGCGGGCTGCGAACCAGGCATTGCAGGTTCGATTCCCAGTCAGGGCACATGCCTAGGTTGCAGGCCATGTCCCCCAGCAAACGCACATTGATGTTTCTCTCTCTCCCTCTCCCTTCCCTCTCTAAAAATAAAGAAATAAAATCTTAAAAAAAAAAAGACTTAAGTCCTACAAAGTGTGTTCTCCGACCACAAATGGAATGAAATTAGAAATTAATAACAAGTAAATTGGCAAATTCACAAGTATATGGAAATTAAGCAACATACCCTTGAATAACCAATGGGTCAAAGATAAAATCACAGGGAAGTTAGAAAATACTTTGAGAGGAGGGAAAAAGACAATGTATGACTTAAGGGGTGCAAGGAAAGCAGTTCTCAGAGGGAACTTCATAGCTTTAAAAAGAGTTATTTCAAATTAATAACCTAAACTTCCACCTTAAGAAACTAGTAAAATAGCAAACTAAACCCCAAAGCAAGCAGAATAAAGGAAGTAATGGAGATTAGAGCAGAAATAAATGAAGTAGAGAATAGAAAAACGATAGAGAATAGCAGACCAAAGTTGTTTTTCTTTTCTGAAAAGACCAAAATTAGCAAACCTTTGGCTACACTGACCAAAAAAAAAAAAATTGGCTGCAATTGCTAAGATCCATAGTGGGTCAGGAGACACTGTACCAACCAGCAGAAATAGCAAGTGTTTGAAGAACAGCATGAGCAGTTGTGTTCAAGCAGTAACATTGCAAAACCGAAATGGGTAAATTCCTTGGAACTCCAACTACTAAAACTGAATCAAAACATTGAAAATATAAGTAGAACTTTATCAGAGAGATTAAGTTACTAATCAAAAAAGTCCAGTGAAGAAAAGCCCAGGACCAGATGGCTACCCTGTTGGATTCTAGCAAACATTTAAAGGATTAATACCATTCTCCTCCCCCACCTGCCCAAAAAACATTGCATTACTTCTGTAAATCATTTTTTTTTTTTTTTTAAAGAGGGAATACTTCCTAACTCATTCTTGGTGGCTACAATTAGGCTCATACCGAAGCCACTGGAAAAAAACGAGATCAGTATCCCTCGTTAATATAGATGTAAAAATCAAGTCACTTATAAAAACGATCACACACCAGGACCAACCTGCATCTCATGTCAGGAAAGCACGTCTGGTTCAACATGAGTAGCAGTCAACATCATACATCACGTTAGTAACACAGAGAAGGAAAAACACGGTTCATCTCAATAGAAGCAAGTCATTTGACAAAAGCCAACACCTTTTCATGATACAAACATTCAACAGACTCGGAATGGGAGGGAAATTTCTTGTGCTGATGAAGGGCATCCAAAAAATAACAAATAACCTTATTTAATGGTGAAAGAACTGAAAGCTTTTCCTCAAAGACAGGGAGCAAGGGAGGTAATGTGAGCTTATGTATAGGAAACCCCCCAAAAATCCTCAAAAAAGAAATTATAAGTGAGTGCAGCAAGGTTGAAGGATACAAGAAAATTATACAAAGTCACTTGTGTTTCTATACACCAGCCATGGAAAATCAGAAAAGACAATTCCATTTAAATAGCATTAAAAAGGATAGTGTATGGGAATAAATTTACCTCAACAAATGCAAACTGTACACTAAAGGCCAAAAGTATTGCAGAAGAAATTAAGACCTAAACAAAAAGGCATCCTGTTCTCATGGAATGGAAAATAGAATATTGCTAAGATAACAGTATTCTGAAAATTGACTCACAGAAGTAATGCAGTCTGTCAAAATCGCAACTTCGTTTTTCAAAATCGGAGGTTCCGATCCTGAAATTCACTTGAAAAGTCAAAGGACACAGAACAGACGGTACAGTCTGACACAGAGCACTGTGGGGGGGCTCATGTCCTGAGTTCGAATGTGATGCTGAAGCAGCAGTAATCAGTGTGGGACTGGCATACGGGTCAGTATATAGATCAGTCCAATCGAATCAAAATTCTACAAAGAAATCCATGTATCGGTAGTCAAATGATTTGTGACAAAGGTGCCAGGACCAGTCAGGTAAAAAAGGCCACATTTCATTGATAAGAAGTATCTAGAACTGGGGAGGGTGGGGGAGTGATGACAAGTGTGGGGTTTATTGTTGAGTGATGGAAACGATCTGGAATTAATAGGAATAGTTGTACACCCTTGTGAAGATACTGGGTTGGCCAGAAAGTCCACGTGGTTTTTTATTTTTCCATAAAATAGAAGTCACTTTTTATTTTCACTAACGGCTTTATTGATTTGGATATTTTGTGTATGTCAGCTATCTCCTGCATGGTATGAAGTTGTTCTTAATGTCCTGATTTGATGACTATCGACCTCTGGTCCACCCCACCATGGAGCATGGAATGCCGAGAATTCTCCAGCACGAGACTTGGCAAACCACTTCTGACACTTGCTCAGTCCCAGCACCTTCTCCATACACTACAAAAATCCCTGTGCTTCAGTTGTATTTTTACCTTCCTTGAAATAATAAAGCATAATATGCCCAAAATGTGTGTCTTCTTCCACCTTCAATATTAAAATGGCTACACGAAAATTTACCGATTTTGATTTTTCTTTAATGCACACTGATACGACAGTCGTCACAGCACAGTATAACGAAATTATTTCAGATGAAGTTAAAGACAACTAAACACTACTAGAGCCATCTTGTGGGAAAAAAAACAAACTTTTGGGCCAACCCAATGCTAAAAACCACTGAATTTTTTACACTGTAAGATGGTGAACTTTGTTATGGGAATTGTGTCTGTATAATAAATTTGTAATACTTTTTTCAAAAGTGGATTGATTTGCCCTGACTGTTGTGACTCAGTGGGGTGTCGCCCCACAAAGGGAAGGTTTGCCTGGTACGATTCCAGGTTGGGGCACGTGCCTGGGGGGCGGGCTCTGTCCCTGGTCGGGGCACCTAGGAGAGGCAGCCAATCGATGTTTCTCTCACATTGGTGTTTCTCTCCCCTTCTGTCTAAAAATAAATCAAACCTTTAAAAAAGTAGATCTGTTTCATGAAATTTTGCTAGAAATTGCCTGTGAAACCACTTGGGCCTGGTATTTTGCTTGGGGGAATTTTTTTGTAAAACTCTGTTCAGTTTCTTTATTTGTGTAGGACTATTCAAGCTTTCCATCATTTCTTAATGGAAATTTTTTTTTTAGGATTAGTCTATTTTGTCTCCATTTTCAATTTTTTTGATACAAAGTGTTGTTAGTGTTATTATATTTATATCCTGACTATATCTATATCCATAATACAGGGTGGGGCAAAAATAAGTTTACAGTTGTGAGTCCTGAAAACACAGAGTTTATTCTTGTATTATTCTTTATTAATTATTGCATTTTCCATATGAACAACAGTAAAACTACTTTTGCCCGATCCTGAATATATTTGCCAAATGTTTCTCTATTAATCTTTGCAAAAATTAATTTTTTGCTTTATTTGGCTTTGTTTAGTTTTTGATAGTCCTGTTTTCTATTTTGTTGATTTATACTCTTTTTATGATTTCACTTTGGGTTCTGATATTTTTATCATATTTAATCATATAATGCTTTTTACATTTTTGTTTAGTTTTTAGACTTTTTCACTGGGTCTTAAGCATTAGTTTTTAAATGACTTTCAAAAAATGCTTATGCAGTGCTCACTGACATTGTGCCTACTAGTATACGTTCTTTGTAGTCCTGGGTTGATCCACCTCAATCTCTCCTTTAGAGACCTTAGGGCCCCTCCCTCCGGTGGGTGTTAATAGGTTGGCTTCCCAACACCTGTCTCCTGTCTTGGGTGATAGCCATCCTAACAGACGTGAGGTGACAGCTGACCGTGATTTTGATTCGCATTTCCCTGGTGATTAGTGATGCCCAGCCCCTTTTCATGCACCTGTGGCCCTCTGTGTGTCTTTGGAAAACCGTGCAGTTCCTAAGCCCATAGAAATCAGATTGTTAGGGGTTGTTTTGCTGTTGAGTTGTACAATTTCTTTGCGTGTCCTGGGTATCAGCCCTTTATCTGTTTTATGACTTGTAGATACTTCCTGCCGTTGGATAGTTCGCCTTGTCACTTTGTGGGTGGCTTCCTTTGCTGTCCAGAATCTTTTTAGTTTGAGGTAGCCCCATCTGTCTTCACTGTCGTTGGTTGTGCTTTCGCTGTCAAAAGCGTTTATTCCTCACTGGTCTACCTTTTCTGGAAGAATCCTGTAAGCTGTCTCTGTGACCTTTTGCACAGGCTAAGCAATTGCATTCACCAAGTGTTGCTTGAAGAAATGTAACAGAATCCAGACTACATGAGAACACAGGTCCAGAACATTTTCCCTTATTCTTCATGCAAATGAGAGACTCCAGAGCCGTCTCTTCTACCTAGTAGAATGCACACACGTGCGTGCACATGTCCGCAGTCGTGTCCCTAGAGCACCTGTTAGTACTTCTGGGTGCGGAAGCAGAAAGGCCGTAGTGACATCGAACAGGCAGAACCCTAACACACTGACTCTTTTGAATGACAGTTTGGGCCACCCACCCGGGGAAGAATCTCGATTAACAGATTTTGGCTGGAGGCACAGGGAACAGAATGAGTAGAAGAAGGAAATTATAAAGACGTGTCCCCTCAGGAGCAGTTGCAGAAACAAGGACTTCAGTGACCATGCATACTTTCTCCTTGCTTGTCATGTGTGTATTCTATTTACTAATCAGCTGTGTCTTTTTTTTTTTTTTGTCTTCCTCCACTTTTACTTTATATTGGGTGTGTTGGTGGTGGTTAACCTTTTAACTTAGTCTTCACGTTACAGGATGGCAAAGGCGAGTGGTACTGAGCTGAAGAGGAATGGACATCAGCGATGGATAGTGGCTGTTGGGACTCTGTCCCTCCCCTTTAGGAAGCAGGTGAAGCACCTTGATTGCGTTTGGGGGCATTGTTGCATTGCATTAGGTGGGAGCATGATGCCCTTTGGAAGGTTAAATCTAGCGTGAAGGGCATGTGAGTACTGAGTACCCAAAGGAATGGACGAGGCTGGGCATTCATTGCCTGTGGATACTTGGAACTAAACCTGCCTTCTGGACTCTCACTCTGTATTGTAGGAAGTGTGGCGGCCTCACTTCCTGCAGTCTTGCTAAGTGGGTTTTATTTGCAATCTGCCAGTGAGAGGCACATGCAGTATTTGAAAAACAAAAGAGAACTGAGGCCATTATTGTTCCGTCTGCATCGAAGGGCAGGTGTGAGGGCTCGTGCAGACGTGAGGTTTTGCAGGAACTCGGGCATTCGGTTAACTGCCTGCTGCGGTGCAGCAAGCTGCCGAGATCAGCAGCTGTGGTTTCCTGTCATTCCTGTGCCTCCTTCGTTCCCTGAACTCACTGGCAGCTTTCCCTGACCTTCCTGTCACCGGCCCCTCCAAGGTTTTGGAAGCACCTGTGTTAAATCCTTTCCCGAGGGTAATATTTACCTAGCATGCTTTCTTGTTTTCCTGACTGAATGCTGATGGAGACAGTGTTCGGATAAGAAATGCAAACGTTTTTAAGTGGAGGAGGAGATGCTTGGTCTCTGTTGTAATATGAGAAATGCATATTTAAATTATGTTGCCACTTTCCACTTGAGAGATGGGCTGGGATTTGCAACATATCGATGACATTTCCTCCGTGGTCCTGGAGGAAATGGGCCCCATGCCGCTGTGGCCGTGGAGGTTGACAGCACCTACGAAATGATGACTCTCTGCAGGGGTACTTTGGCAATTTCTCAAGTTCATTCACACGTTTGTGAAATTACATGTTCAAAAATACTCAAAAGTTTGAAACAGGAGCCCTTCCAGGGAGGACAGTTACATGAGCCGTGGTCCAACCATAGCATCGGATGCTCTGAAGCCCTTTGAGGAGGCAGAGACAGCTCTGCTCGCGCTGGCGTGGGAAGATGCCCACATTATTTTAACGGGAAACAGCCCAACGCAAACCTGCCACACCAATGCAAAAAGGTTTTAAAAACGTGCCTGTCTGTTGCTGCTAATGCACAGGATGGCTCTGGAAAATGCACGCGGTGAGAGCAGTGCTCACTGGGCATGCTCCTCTGGGATGTGGTCGGTGAGCAAGCTGAAAAACCGGAAGGCCCGTTGTAGGCTTTCTGTGAGGCAGAGGGTTCAAAACAAGGGCAGTCAGTGTGAGCATGACCATCGTTCTGCTCCGCTTTGTCCCTGCCCTCTCTAAGATTTCATCTGTAAAAAGAGGTGGGCGCATGCATGGATGGTGTAGATCAGGGAAGCCAGAACCTTCACTTTTAGCAAACAGAACGGCTGCTGGAATCACTTTTTGATCCTGAATTTGATAAAATACATGTGCAGCCTTATTTCCTGAGTATCTCAGCTAGTTGTATACAAACGTACTTTTATTTTTTGTACCCTAAAAAACTCTTAATCCCTGCTTCCTGAAGTGTGTGTCTGTATACATGCATATATAATATATTTTTTCCTGGAATCCAATTGCTGTCCTCCCCTTTTTTCTCGGACTTACTCACTTTTGACCCTAACATTCACCAGACCGCTGTCTTCCAGATACCCTTTATACTGTTCAGTTCGGCATACAACCTCCGTCCTCGCCTTACTCGACGGCCAGCAGCACCTGGCCAAGGTCACTGTCCTCTCCTCCTCGGTGCGCTTCTCTCCGCTTGCTTCCAGACACGACACCCTCGGTCTTCCTCCCGTTTCACTGGCTGCTCTTCAGTCTCCTTCATTGATTCCTTCTCGTCACTGTGACCTCCGTCACTTGAGGGCCTCAGCTCAGTCCTGGAACCTGTTGACCTACGTTTATCCCCTTCGAGGTCTGGGGCAGTGGCGTGGATTTAAGCCCGCCTATGTGCTGCCGTTCCAGCCCTGACCTCTCTTCTGAACTGCAGGCGCACGTGTCCGCCTCCAGTCCAGCATCTCCACTCGAATGTCCCGTTTACACATTGAATGAACATCGCAGAACTTCACTCGTCTGCTGCCTTCAAACCTGTTGCTTCTCAGTCAACAGCAGCATCCTCCTTCCAGGTGAGCGAGCGTAGTAATAGTCGACCTTGACCCTCTCTTTGACCCACATTGCGTATCCAGTCTGTCAGGACGTCTGTAGTTCTGTATTTTAAACACACCCAGAGTCTGACTTTTTTTTATCATCCTGGCCCAAGCCATTGTCCTCTCACTCTCTCAGATTACCGCAGTTGCTTCCTGCCTCCATCCTCGCCTCCCTACAGAGTAGCCAGAGCGAGCTTTCCAACACGCCGTCCGACCACTTTGCTCCTCTGTTTAATACCCAAGTCCTTGCTTGCATGGGCCCGCAGGACTATACAGTCGGCTGCTCCCTTTGTTTTAACTGAAGCCTCTCCCTTTGACTCACGTCACTCCAGCCTCCCCAGGCTCCAGCTCTTGATCTTGACGAGGGCTGTTTCTTGTGCCCGGTTTGCTCTGCTCCCCAGGTACCTGCACATTAACTCCCTTAGCTCTTTATAAAGTTTGTGCAAATATGCCACCTCAGTCTAGTTTAAATTGTCATTTGCCACCCACTCTCAGCCCACAACTGCTGCCATGCACATTTTCAGAGGGTGGCTTTCATGGAATATGGTGTAAATGGTAGCCTTGAAGTTGTGGAAAGTAGCATTCCCTTATTACATAAGTAACATGTATCTTTCCATGTATTATGCTTGTTACTAACTAGTAGATAAGCTCCCTGGTGGACGGAGTGTTTTCCCCTTGTACTCATGGGTGTATCTCGAACACACTGGACAATCTGTGGCACATGATGGGTACTTAGTGAATTATTTGTAGGACAGATAGACAATGAGATTATTTTCAAGCTTTGATGCTGCAGAGAGCCCCGTGGTGAATGTCCGTGATGGTTAATTGTACGCGTCAGCTTCACTGGGCCGTGGAATGCCCAGAAGTTTCAGTGTGGTTTGGGATGAGAAAAACATCTCAGTACTTAGAACGAGCAAAGCAGATTGCCCTGCCCAGGGGGGTGGGCCTCCTTGCAGCCCCTGGGGACCAGCACAGAACAAAAGACCGAGTCGGAGGGAATTGCTCCAGACTAACTGCTTGAGGCTGTGGTCCCTTCTGGCCACCGCACTGTCTGGCTGTTAGTTTTCTTGCTTCTGGAGCCTGCTGGGTTTTGAGCTGGAATTGACAGCCTCAGCTCTCGTGGGTCTTCAGCTTGCTGACTTCATATTTTGAGAATTTTTTTAGTTTCCATAATCACCCGAGCCAATTCCTTATAACAAATCTCTTCATACACACACACAAAAGCCCCCCACACCCCCCACACCCCCCACACACGTAGACCATGTGGGAGTGAAAAGTGCTTGGTTTTAGGGTATGCGCATGTTCAAGTTCATTACAAATTACGGAAGTGCTTGCCCCAGTCTGCGCCTCCTTTTGCAATTGTAGAAGTGTTTTGTGTTCCCACGTAATTTTGCCAGTCCTGGTGGCCAATCTGATGGGTTTTAAATGGTCTTGCTTTCGATTTTTGTATCCCTTACTGCTCCTAGCGTTTAACCTGTGTGAAAATGCATTTGTAAGCCCAAGACTAGTGAATACGGGCACCTTACTGTGGTTTATTCTAACAGCGGGTACCTCTGCAACTGAAACCATTTATGTCTCTTCTTTCGTAAAGTACTGGTTCATGTATTTTTGACATTTTTACATACGATTTCCTTCCCAAAACATCTCGTCGTGGCCTCTCGACCGTTCTGTAGTTCTTTGCAAATACCTTCTCCTGGCCTGTGGTTGGGAGTATGTTGTCTTTTCTCATACCAAAATGTTCTATTTTAATGCCACCAAGTTTGCCAGTCTTGTACGATTCCTGTTTTTATCATCTTATTTAAGAACTTCATCCATGCCCTGGTGCCATAAATATATTATTCTGTATTTTAATCTTATGCCTTTTCCAGTTAGGTTTAGGTTTGGATTTTTTAGTTTTTATTTTTGGTATTGTAGTGTAGTGTGGGGTATGGAGAAATTATTTTATTTTTTCCTGTAGATTGAAAACTTGATCCTTTCCCTGTTGATTTGCAATGCCATCTCTATCATCCTAAATTCTGATAAAAACATGGATTTCTCCGTAGGCTGTCTTTTCATCTCATTGGCCCATTGGCCTGTCCCTGTATCAATAACACACTTGTTAACTCCTATAAAGTTATAATGAGTTTTGATACATGAGAGGATACCTTCTCCCACCGTGTTTTTCTTCAGAATTGTCTTGATGTCCTTGTATTACTTCTTTTTTCAATCTTTGATAGAATTCTGCATCGTGTTTTAAAGTCAATGGGCTCCTTGTAAGGGAGAAAGTAGCTCTAGCTCTGTTCCTTTTATGCAGATTGACTTAAATGAGCTTTGTGGAGCCTCAGTGAATTAATGATCACCAGAGTTGGCAGGGAGACATCCACTTCCTGGGACAAACAAGGGTCCCAACTCGAAGCGATCCGTTTTCTAAGCAAACATTGTAACTTTCCTATAACTAGCATGTTTTGAGCGGAATTACATATAAATAGTCCTGGGGGCGGTTGAATATTACCATTACAGGAAAATGCATAGGGACTCTCTGATGGCAAGGTACTAGAGTAAGTATAGACTAAACTGAATTTTTTTTTATCACAAGCTTGTACATTTTAATGAGCCTTTTCTTTATCTACTTAACATGGTGTCGGGGCTGCTTCAGGACTTGTCCTCTGAACAAAGCACTTTTGTCAAGTCTTCCCCACCTGGGACTTCTTAAGAGTACAAGGTTTCCCGTCACAATGCTATAAGGAGTTCACCCAACCAGTCTGGTTACTGAGTATTTAGGGGTTCTTTTAAAATGCTTGTGACGACAAGCTGAGCTGAGGCCGATGGCCGAACTACTGCATGTTCACCTGCTTCTTTGTTTATTTTGTTTAGATAAATCACTGAAAGTAGGATGGCTGGGTAGCAGGACTGTTTTTATTACTTACTGACAAACTGAGTTATTTTCTTCTAGGGCAGTCACCACCCAGACTCTCTTCTTAACTTCTCTCTGCCCAGGCTTCTAAGACCTAAACGACATGGACATATGTTCCCATGGGACGCTTCCCAAAGCCGTGGGCATCCCACTCGAGTTTGTCCTGAGGTCACTAAGAGGGTGTCTCTGGCATGACTTCCCCAGTGAACCCCACCCTGTCACAGTTGATAGGAATTCCGTGTGTCCCACGTGCTCTGAAGGATCGGTACGTGCGCCGGGGGAGAAAGGTCTGTGTGATTACTTTTCAACATGAAAAAGAAAGTGATGTGCCTCCCGTGTATCTGCTGCCTTGACCAGCCCCATCCTGACCTCATGAACTCGATGGGATTAGCAGATGCTATTTCTTTAATCCGCACCAGAGTGCTGTTGGTGACAGCACGGTCCTGGCGTTACCAGGACCAGTGATGTGATGCACTCGAATTGGTGGGAAAATATTCCTCCGGTCTTCCAACCTGCAATGACAGTCTACCCGCACTTTCTGAACCCACTGGTACAGCAGAATGCGATGCCAGAAACCTCCACAGTGGACTTGCTTTATTATGCAAGTATTATTCTGTTAAATTGTAAATTATGTAAAGTATCACCATTATCCCTGTTTGAAACATTGCAAAGAGACATATATGATTCCAAGACATTATCATTGATCTTGCCAAGATTCATAAATGGCATTATGACTATTTAAGAATGAGCACGTACTTTGTAGAGAAGCCTACCAGATTATTGAGGGTTTAAACAGCATTCCAGGTCTGGGATGTGCTTCAAACTTCAGTGGGGAGGGGCCCCAGGGGAGGGGAGGAAGACGAGAGGATGGGGGAAGCAAGTCTGCCAAAGCTCGTTGGCTTCCTGTGGTGTGTGTAGGGAGGCTTGTTGTACTATTATCATCGTGTGAACATTTGACTAACATTTACTAAAAGGGTGGTTTAAGTTTGTGGGGGAGAGAAAGAGAGAGGGAGGGAGAGACAGACACTTGGAAAACTCAGAATTAAAAACTGAGAAAGCCCTGTCTGGCCAAGGCAGAACCTTGGCTGAACCGGCTTTGTTATGAATTAGCTTCCTGATGCCATGTGATGCTACACACACAGGTGTGGGTGTGGCTTTGTTATGAATTAGCTTCCTGATGCCATGTGATGCTACACACACAGGTGTGGGTGTGTACATACACAGACACAACACAAACACACATGCGTGTGCGCACACACATACAATTCCATTTCTGAAAGCCCGTGTCTGGGTTTCAATGACTTCTTTCACTTGTATTGGTTAGGACTTTAACACCAGAAGGGGCATTAGAGAGCACGTGGTCTGTCCCCTTCAACATGGACAGGGCCAGGCGAAGGTGGGTTACAACGGTGAGCACGCAAGTCAGGTCATTCTCATATTACTATTTATTAATTATTGTATTGTTTACTATGCGAACAACTGTAAACCTTGTGTCTAGTTCTCTGCCCAAGCCTCCGTTTATTGCTCCTCATTTGCCGTCACCACACTGTTAAGAGATTCAAAAACAGAGATGTTGGTCTATCTACATGCGGGAAGCGGAGACCGAGGGGGTGGGGCGAGCGGCTTCACCACTGTTAAAGGATGGACTGAAACAACCTCTTCCCTCAAGGCCAGGCCTTCCACGTCCATCCCGGAGCTGCCCCCAAGCCGGTCCCCGGAGTCGGCCCTCAACGCAGAATTAAAGTTACTGATCTCACTGCAGCAGTTCACTGCAGTGAGCAGGACAACTGTTCTGAAACCACCTCATTTAAAAAATGGAAGGCTGAATTCTGATAGCACAGATTTTGTTCAGCGGCTGTAAAACTGAATGTTTGCATTTAAAACGCAGCAGTGTGAAGCTGGGGTCAGCAGGTGTGTTATAACACACATAGGAAATGAGGTTTTCCTTACAAGACAGGCATAACCGGGCGCCTCACGTCCAGAACCACAGAGATCATTCATCATCCAAAAGGTGCCTGTTTTCAAGCCCAGTGTTCTCATCTCCACCCAGTGGCCCCGCCCTGCCTGTGATACTCTCTCTGCCCACTCCCCTTGGCCTCTCAAGCTTCTAGGCTAATCTCAGTTTCCCGAGTCCTCTCAATGCTTTCCTGTCTTCTCTTTTTTCCAACACTCTTCCGTGGACTTGCAATGCTTTCTTTAAGGCCGAGCTTGAATTCCACCATCTCCAGTTTCAGCGAAATCCTTCCCGATAGCCTCCGACAAGAGTCTCCCTGTTTCACGGCGATGTCATGAAGTACCACAACTGACACCCACTGTCTCACAGTCCTGGAGGCCAGACGTTCAAGGTCAAGGTGTGGGCAGAACTGGTTCCTTCTGAGGCTGTGAGGAAGGATCTGCTCAGTCCCTGGTGCTCCTCGGCCTGCAGAAGCATCGTTGGAATGCCTGCCTTCCTCCGCACAGGGCCCCTCCTGCACGTGTCTGCCTCCAGACTCCTCCTTGTTATAAGGCCACCCATCCTGTTGGGTCGCAGCCCACCCTACACTCCAGTATGACCTCATCAATGACATCTGAAAGGACCCTGTTTGGTCACATTCTGAGGTGCTAGGGGTTAGAATGTCAACATACGAGTCTTGACAGGGAACCACCATTCAACGCATCAAATTCCTTCTTTTCAATTTCCTTACTACTTCATCTGTATTTTGTTGATGGAATGTATCACATCCTATATGGTTGTCTGTGTCACCTCTCCGTCTAGACTGTAAGAACTTCGAGGTCTAGTGCATCTTTATATAAGCTACAGTGCCAAGCACAGAGGGCGGGTGAATGTCTCTTGGGGGCCTTGCTGTTTTTCTCATGGCTGTCCCTGGTCCCCCAGGCCGACCTCTACCTCCGAATGGCAAGACACAGGATTTTTATTAACATGGAGGCGGGCTTTTTCTGTGTGCCCGTCTGCACGCAGTCGAGTTCCTGCATCACTGCTGGAGCTGGGGCAAAGTGACTGTGATATGAAAGTCAAGGACATGGAAACCCAGGGGAAGATAGTCCACTTCATGGAGTCAGCCAGGAGTGAGGGATGGGATGGAGAGGGAGAGGGGATGGGGGGAGGACATGCAAGTGTGGTTATTGGAAAGTTGGGAAGACTCTGAGTTACCGACTGGATGGGTAGCGTGACATCAGAGAGTTAGAAAGATGCCCCAGGAGACGTACACCGAGACCTCGAGAGCGTTCCGGAACTGGATGCTGGTGGTAGTGTCTGGGACAGAGGTCCCCGCGGTGAGTGTGAACATGAGACCAAGCGCTGGCTGCAGGACACGGCAAAGGGGCAGAGTGTCTGCGCGGGGGCCCAGGTCTGGGCGGCAGGAGTTCAGGGGTCAGAAGCGAACACCGAGTCTGAGCAGGAGCCGGGCGCTGCCTTTCCCGGGAGCTTGCAGTGCTGCGAAGGCCGGGACTAGATCCGTGAGCCCAGCTGACGGAGGCTGCACGCACTTGGGGCAGACGGGGGGAAGCAGGGGCTGGGACCGGGTACACGAGTGAGTGCCTGTCTTGTGGAGGCCGAATTCATGTGTTGTTCACTCAGTCCAAACACCGAATTGGACTAAAAGGAAAAACAAGAAGTCATTTTCTCTGCTTTCAAGATGCTTGCAGATTCGTGGGGAAATAAAACACATCTAAGAAAAACGGGACGATCCAAACGCCTGGAACATTCCACAGTGAGTGGGCGGGGGGCCTCGCTGGAGAGGGGTTGTATCCCTTCCTGCGCCAGGGGCGTCACCTAGAAGCTTGCTGGAAATGCAGGTTCTCAGGCCCCGCTCCAGACTGACCAAACCAACGCCTCTGGAGGTGGGACCACGGAACCTGCTTAACAACCTGTTCAACGAGCTCTTCAGGGGAGTCTCACCTGCGCTGCCAGTCACGAGGCAGAGCACCGGGGCTGGAGCGGAGGGTGGGAGTCTCACCAGGAGGCAGGAGGGTGAGGGGCCGGGGAGAGCCGGAGGGAAGCCTGTGGGGACCTTGGAAGCGTACAGTTAGGAAGCTGGAGTGTGTGGGCAGGAGAGCAGGGCAAGCGCCTGGACTGCCAGAAGGCGACCATGTCGTTTAAACTAGCGTTTCCCCAAAAACATGCTCCTCAGAGATGCTCCATGAAGAAGGGATTCCAAGGGCAAGTCGCTTAGGAAACGTTAGATTCTGTTTTGGGTTCTGTTTCAGATTCTGCTTAGTCCTCTCGGAGAGTCACAGTGCACATGAACACGTGAAAGGCATTCGATTTCTTTCGTTTTCTTTTTAAATTTTTACCCAAGGGTATATTTACTGATTCTAGAGAGGAAGTGGGGGGAGGGGCGGGGGGGGGGAAGAGAGAGATTACGGATTGGTTGGTGGCAGGGGTGTTCAACATTTCGGCATCTCTGGGCCACACTGGAAGAAGAGTTGTCTTGGGCCACACATTAAATATATTTCGACACGTGATCACACACACACAAAATCTCATAGTGTTTTAAGTAAATTTAACAATTTTGTGTTGGGCCGCATTCACAGCCCTCCTGGGCTGCATGCAGCCTGTGGGCCGCAGGTTGGACACCCCTGGTAGGCGGTGATTCTCCAACCCAGTGAGCCATACCAGCCAGGGCTTGATTTCTTTAAAAAATTATGTCTATTTAAGAGGTTTGGACCGTTTGCTAACTCAGGGTGGTCTGCAGACCAGCGGCATGAACAGCACTTGGGAGCTTGAGACAAATGCAGAGTCCCAGGCTCCGCCCGAATCAGAATCTTCATTTAACAGGCTGAAGGTGCTTGCTGCTCCCACTAGAGTTTGAGAAGCACGGGGTTCGCCCGTGGACCCCCATTCGTTTCACAGAGTGGTGCACTAGAGCCGCTCTGTGGAACTCAGGAAATGCTGCCTGGGGCAACGGGAGGCCAGTGATCTTGGCCACTGTGATGAAAGTGGACGCCCCCGCGCCCCCTCACTGCACAAAGCACTCCCAAGTACCCTCGCTCACTCCCAGAGAAAACCTCTGCCCAGGCCACTGCAGGGGGCGGTCCCACCCAGCACCAAGTTCAGCAGGGAGGCTATTCAGGCAGAAACCGGGAAACCAAGGGCAGTTGATCTCTTGGAAATGCAGGTGCCTGCTGGTCAGAGAGGGGTTGGGGGTGCCCAGCCACGGTTTGCACTGATGGTTGTACTCCAGCGCTTCATCCAAATGTTTGCGCTACCTTTGACCTCTGGTAACTGAAAGGCCCGTGAATTAAGCGTCTCTGTGTCTGTGTGGTTTTTAGCTAAGATGTACCACAATAGCCTTCTTTTCAAATATGCTTGCTGAATTAGGACTTATTTTATTTTAAACTTTACTTTCAAATTATTGCCCTAAAATGTCATTCCGAATTATTCTTTAGTTGTTCCAAGGGCTAGTCTTTTGGAAAGCAAGAATCTTGTTCTTCTTGTTCGGAGCCCCCAGCAAGATTGTAGGGGTTTGCTGATTAACAACAGCTGGTGGGGAGGCAAGGTGTCCTGGAGCCCCGTGACCCTGAGATTTCAGGGGAGGGACTTCAAAAGAGGTGTGATTGCTTTACATCCCAAAGGTATGACTGCAGAGAACTCTTTCTTAAAGGTGACCGTTGAAGTGTGGAATGACATAGTGAGGACAGACATCGTGGTACCTCCAGGAGACGGCCGAGGAGGCAGCGGCACAGTCAGGGCTGGGGACGCTGCGGGTGGGGACAAAGAAGAGCGCAGCGCTGGAGGTGGCTCATGAATACTGATAAAGGCGACACAGAGTTCAACCTGAAGCCAGGAAATCGAACCTCAGCTGTCCTGCTCCGACAGCTGCCAGCAACGCCGGCCTTTGTGTTAAAAGGAGGCGGGCCGGGGAGTGAACTGAAGAATGGGGACTAGTTTCCTCTCTTTGTGCCCCGGTCCCCCCCTCCTTGCACACACCCTCCATCCTGAGTAAACTCTGGGGCGTGGCCAAAACGGACAGCATCAGAAGCCTGTGTTACTCAGAAGGGCACAGGACAACCCGAGTCAGGAGGCCAGGCCTCCAGGAAACATGTGAGGGTCAAGTTTGTACAACAACCCTGAGTAGCATCAGCCTCGTGAGGACAGAATCAAATTTAACAGTCTTTTTCTATCCTGACGCAGAGCTTTGATAGAAGAGGGACTCGTGATACAGTTTTAGACACTGAAGCCAGGGGGGCCACAGTTGGATGCGTCTCCCTCTGGGTGTTTGTGGAAGTTGGAGTATGACTGTGACAATGGATTTCCTGGGAGCTTCTGCCATCTAGTGCCTGGCAGGAGAGCGGTGGACGCGCCCCCCCCCCCCCACCTGTACTGCCTTTGTCGAGTTAGGTGTGTTGACACAGTGTGAGAAAACTATACAATCAGCAGGATGGAGCTGGGTAGAGCAGGCACATGGCAAATCCCATAAAGATTGATGGAGGCGCCCTGGCCGGGTGGCTCAGTTGGTTACAGCGTCATCCCAACACACCAAGGTTGCGGGTTCGATCCAGGTCTGGACACATGCAAAAAGCAACGCATGACTGCATGAGTAGGTGGAACAACAAATTGACATCCCTTTCTCTCTCTCCAAAAATCAATAAATAAAAATATTTTAAGGAAAGACTGAAGACAGAGAAATTGGGTGAATGTAGTTAAGTAGACCCCAAGGTCACGTACATGCCAGCTCTTCTCCCTTCTTTGCTGTTCTGTGGCCTCCCTCTTTCTCCTCTCACCCACTCTTCCTCGAGAAGGTGACAAGAAGGTGAAGCCACTCCTTCCACACCCCTCCGGTCACGGCCTGTGTTTCCCCTTCTTCTGTTGTTCTGTCCACGCCAAGAATGCCGGTTACACGGACTGAATTCCCTCGGGAATCCACTAGACATTAAGCCTTAATATAGATATTCCTACATCCAAGATTTATCTTTTCAAACAGATTTTATGACAATAAAAATAACACACGTTCACTGTTGAAACTTTGGAATATATAGAAAAGTTGAAAGGCCCCACAATCTCTGCACCGGGATTATTGCTTATCTTGGGAATTGGGGGCCCTTTGGAGAATCAGTTAAGGTAAGAGATCCTGCCTTGGGAAGAAGGGACACAGGAGCTTGTCAAAGAGCCCAGGTGGGGACAGGGACCAGCCCTGCAGTCTGCTGCACCCTGGGGCACCTCCAGGCGCAGCTTCTGCATGCGCTGAGGCTTCCCCACCCTGCACACTTGCAGCCACCTCCTCTGCAGACCTTGATCTCGGGGCTTCTGAGCACTACGGGTGGACTAGGGTGACCTGGTGAGCGGCGGGGGCGGCTCCCACCTACGTGCGAGGCTGCAGCCCTGGCGCATCTGGAATCCTCTTTGACCACATCTGGCATCTCTGTGAGGTCAGGCAGAAAAAAATAATAACCTGTTTAAATAACAAATCTATTAAGTTATTTTTAAATGTGGAAATGTAAAAAAGAAAACAGAAATGGTTCATAATTCCACAGTTTAGATAACAACACCTCTGTGGACATTAAGTAAAAAAAAAGTACACACACAGGCTTAAAACATGCAAAAGAGCCGAGACAGGTTCAAAGTGAATAGCCTTTCTCGCCAGCTGTCCCTCTTTCCCAAGACAACCATTGTTGCGTTGCTTCACAATACGTGTGTGTGCATAAATACAATGTGGATTTTTACTGTTCAGTCCTCTGCTCGTTGCCTAGGGATAGTCCCACGTTGGCACATCCAAGACCTACCCCTTGTTCAGGGTGCGTAGGGGTCTGTGTATAAAGCTCCATCATTTAGTTCGCTTATTTCCTACTCGGGCATTTAGGTGTCTAGCAGTAGTTCACTATCACTGCCTTGTACTGAACACACGCTTCTGGGTAGGGATATATATACATATATTTTTTTCTTTATTTATTTTTAGAGAGAGGGGGATAGAGGGAGAGAAATATCAACATGTGGTTGCCTCTCATGTGTCCCCCACTAGGCACCTGGCCCACAATCCAGGCATGTGCCCTGACTGGGAATCGAACAGGTGACCCTTTGGTTCACAGTCCGTGCTCAATCCACTGGATTGAACCTGGATTATGCAGGATAGAACCACATTTAATAAATGAATGGGTAGATTTTGTTAAGTTGCCCTTTGAAAAGGTTGCACAAATTTATACCCTCACCAAAATGCGAATGAGGTTGAAAGTCTTTGTATGTGTCAAATGGCATTTAATGTTTCTTGTTATGTAAACTGCTCATTCATTTCCCTTGCTCATTTTTTCCACTGGGTTCCACACTCTCCTTTCGGACTTGGTTGGGCTTTATAGGGAAAGGAAATTAGCCTTTGTCTGCCATTGTGCTTCGCAGGTGTTTTCCCCCATCTGTCGCCTGCGTTTTAACTTTGTGTTTAGTTATTGTTTTGTTTTGCTTTGGTATGGGTGTGCAACAGAGAAATTCCAATAATTTATATGGCAAATTTGGCAGAGTGCCTCCAGGCCTGTGGATTTTCTCTCTTATTTTCAAAGGTTTCCCCCAATGCAATGCAATGCAATCAACAAATCCATCGATCAATTGCTTTCTATTTAAGACACACACATACAACTTTCATTGTTAGGAAAGTCATATGATCAATGGAGAAAGTTTACAAACTACGTATAAGCAAAAAGGTCGGAGTCCTACGGTCTGACTCCCAGGGAGAGTCACTAGAAACGCTTTGCTAGAAAAAGTTCCAGCTGTTAGTCATATGCAGTAATTAAGATTGTGTGTTGGTGTCCCGAGCTATGCTTGTTAAATATTTGAATTGTATTTTTAGAAACCAGCTTTACTGAGGTATATTTTTACTGAGGTATTGAAAATTCTCCCACTTTCAGGAAATGGTTTTTAGTAAAATTAGAGTTGAGCAGTGACCCCACAACCTTTAGAACTTTAGAACGTTCCCATCACCCTGGAGAGAAGACTCGCATCCGTGTGTGGCCACCACCCACTCTCCCCACCCTCTCTCACTGCCCAGTCCTACGTGACCACCCATGTACCTTCTGTTTCCGGGGATTTGCCTGTTCTGGGTGTTTCATACAGATGGAGTCACATAGAATGTGGGCTTTCGTGTTGGGCTTCTTTCATTTAAGTGCGGTGTTTCCAAGGTTGATTTATTATTAGCGTGTACCAGCACTGCACTGTTGTTGCTGAATGGCGTTTCACGGACTGGCTAGTCCTCATGGTGTCCATGCATTCGTCAGGGGATGGACATTTGGATTGTCTGCACTTTTTGGCCGTTGTGAGTAACACTGCTGTGGACATTTGTCCACGGGTTTTGTGTGGCCCTGTTTGCATTTCTACTAGGTGTCTGCGTAAGGCTGCAGCTGATGAGTTACGTGTGCGCTCTATGCTAATGTTTGGGTTGCATTTTTGAGGAGCTGACTGGGACCGATTTGTACTGAAAATTCCACTGGAAAATGGAGCCAGGTGACTTTGGATAAAGCCTAAGGTTACCTTTGGATCTTGCTGGGGCAGAATGTTAAGATGGGTTTCTTCCTGTCTGAGTTTTGACTGAGGTGCTAATGTAATAAACCATCAATGTCAAAATGAATGTGAGACCGAGTCCTACCTGGGCATGACTGAGGAAAGCTCTACCATGTCAGAGGGGGCAGAGCGGAGGTCTGCATGCCCAGGTTCTCAGCTGCGTTATTCACAATACCCACCAAGGCAGAAGCAGCCCAGGTGTCCATCAATGGAGGAATGGGTCTGTCCATACAATGGAGGGTTATTCAGCCTTAAAGGGAAGGACATTCTGATGTCTGCTCCAGACATGAGTTCAGTGAAATAAGTCGGACACAAAAGGACAAACGCTCTATGACAACTACTGCAAGGTACTTCTGTGAAGTGGAAAATTGTAGTGTGGGGAATTGTAACCCATTCTACTGTTTTCTGACATTGTTTCTGTAAGTGCCGACTCTGACTAATGTGTGGCTTGTGGATGAACAGCAGGTTTGTATGCAAATCCTAGGAGCCAGCTTCAAAAGAGGCAGAACACTGCCCTGGCTGCTGTGGCTCAGTGGATTGAGCAAGGACTGCAAACCAAAGGGTCGCTGGTTTGATGGTCAGGTCACATGCCTGGGTTGCAGGCCAGGTCCCCAGTAGGGGGTGCATGAGAAGCAACCACACACTGATCTTTCTTTCTCTCTCTTTCTCCCTCCCTTCCCCTCTGTCTAAAATTAAATAAATAAAATCTTTAAAAAAAAAAGATGCAGACTCTGACCTTCATCCCAGCGCTGGGAGATTTGCTGACCATCATCAATGGAGCCAGGATGTCACATACCAGACCGTCACTTGTATTATGGGAACAGACTGTGCTCACTGGCACATGGAGAACTTGGCAACCCCCTCCCTTGATCTCTTTGTTCTGTTCCCCTCCCGCTCCTTACAAAAACCTCTGCCTCCACTGAGAGGCAGGGATGGGCTTTGAGGCGTGAGTCCCCCATCTTCCAGGTGGCATGCATCTGAATAAACCACTTTCCTTTGCATCAGCACCTGCCTCTGGAGTACTGGCGTTTGTGGTGGCAGGGCCCGCCCTGCACTGGGTTACACCCAGAGCAGTCAAATGCACAGAGTGCAGACTGGGGTGGTGGTTGCCGGGGCGCATGGCAACCAGGAGCTGTCGTGTGAAGGGCACAGAGTCTCAGTTTGGGCAGATGAACCAGTTTTGGAGATGGACGGCCACGTGACTGTGGGTAACACAATTGAGCTGTACGCCTAAAACCAGCAAAGTTCATGTTATGTATATTACGATAACATTTTTTAAAAAATAAAAAGGGGGGCAGCGTGTAGCTAGAGGGGGGGATTCATGCCATCTCTGCCTCCACACCGGCCTCCCCTCCCCCAAGGCTGTGGGGAGGAGCTTCCATGGGGTCACTGTGAAAACTGGGCATATGCCTGCAGAAGTTGGGGCATGCTTGCATTGGGGTCTGATGCTTCCTAGCAAGTGCAGGGGATCAGAGGCAGGTTCACCAATCCGTGGGGGAGTTGGGGTGTGCTTCTGTCTTGGGCACATCAAGGCCAAGGATCTCTAAGCATTTTCTGTTGGCCAGAGCAGGCCACACATGGAGCCATGTTCAAGTCCTGCCCGGGAGAACCACCTGGACAGAGAGTCCTGAAACAGCATAAAACTGTGTGGATTGGACGGGGTATGGGTGGAGTGGGTAGGGGTGCGGGCGGTGGGGCGGCAGCCTGGGGGAAGGAATCACTGTGGAGAGCTGGAGGGTTAGGCCAGTAGTCTCAGAGACTGGGTGGTTAAAACAAAAGGAAAATTTGTGAAATTGCTTGTAGAAGGAGTTTGCTTTCACTATCTGTGAGGCCCAGAGCACAGGAAGCCACCCAGCCAAGGAAAATCCATTCTCCTCCCAGGCAGAGCTCCAAACTGCAGCCAGTGAGTGAGGGGGGAGAGGGGGGTAGGTTGTAACGCCTTCCCCAACACCTTCCCGATGGGCAGGCGGTCGCTAGGCCTTGTAGCTAGCAAGGAAGAGAGGCGCACTTGGAGGTCAGAAGGGTGTCTTACTGTCTTGGACTGGACACATGCCAATTAGTAAACCAACGTTGGTTTGATGATGTAACAGTGCAGGACCACCTGTCTTGGAAGAGGGAGTGGAGAAGCCATGGGCTCTGCCCAAGCCTCCATGCCTGGACCTGGGAAGCTGCCTCCACAAATATATCTGGAAGGCACCACGGGAGGCGAGCTAAACAAGGAAAACCGACGTGTGTGTTGACTTTCCTGCACCTCCTGTTTAACCAGTATCGCTTGTGTTTCTTCCACATACGTGTTCATATGTACTTTCCGTATGTGGCCACCCATCCCCCCGTCTCTGCAAAGACTGGATTCTCACCGTGCGCGCACGTGCTTTACGTGGTGCACGTGACGTGCTTTACGTGGTGCACGTGACGTGATCTGCAGGGGGGACCGGGATCTTGGAGCCTGGCTCTCACGCTCAGTCCTCTCACGGGGGCCAGAGGGGGGCACGCTGGGGAAGAACAGCGAAGTGTCACTTGCCGTGTCACAGTAACTTTGCACAATAAGCTGCGCAGGCTGTTTTTTAGGGGAGGCAGGGGGAATAAACGCTATGTTCCTACTTTCCCAAGTTGTTAAATTACAATTCTAATCTTCACGTTCTAGCCTTCTCTCATGCCTTGATTGGCATTGCACATGAAATAGTTCTGAAAAAAAATGGGTCACTTGAATACAAAGGCAAACATGTGGTCTTTTTTTAAAGTCAAGGTGCAAAGAGTGGAAACCATCTGAACATGTTTTAACCCAAAAAGGGATTGTGAGAAGACTGCCGGGGAAGGGGAGTGGGATTCCTGAGGGCCGAGACCCCGGGAGCAGAGGGCCACCCTTTCCATCCCTCCCCCGCTCCTCGTGGACCTCTCGAGTATTTTGGGCTCTCAAACCAGCGGCTGGCTGGGACCCTAAGCTGCACAGACACCTTTCGTTCTAATGCAGTTGTTTGTTGTCTGGGCCTGTGAGCTTTGTCCTTTAGTTACCAAAAATAAAATGGGCTCAGGGCCCTTGTAAAGAAATCGGAGGCCCTTAAACTTAGGTCTATCCTACCCATCTCTTTCTTTCTCCTTTTGCTGGGTTTCGCTGACATCTTTGTGGGGAAACTACCGCCTTATTTTTCTCTTCTTGGATTCTCACAGCCAAGTATGGAGTAACCAAAATCTGTGGTTTGACAGGAAAGAGATGGTGTGATGAACCATTGTAAAAGATCTGTTATAATTTCTCCAGTCCCTGTGGTGTTTGAAATCCTCTTTTTTAAAAATTAAAAAAAAAACAGTTTTAATGTTTTAAGCCTGAGGGAGAGAAACATTGATTTGTTGTTCTACTTCTTTATGCAGTCATTGGTTGCTTCTTGTATGTGCCTCGCCCGGGGATTGAACCTGCAACCTTGGCATAACTGGATGGTGCTCTAACCATCCTAGCTACCTCGCCCTGCTGGGAATTGTTTCAGAGCACCCAAGGCAATTGTATTAGGAACCCCCAACTCGGTAGCGACGTGCATTTAAAGGGCTGGGGAAGGAGGCAGCCTTGCAGGGCAGTGCCGCCTGCACAGCCCGTCAGATCAGATGACACTCGAAGCGACACCCACAGCGGCCACCTCACCTTATGCACTTGGACCTGGGTCAGACCCCAGCTTTCACAGTGACAAGTAAACATATAATGTACATGAACAAATGGCCAGAAAACTTCAACATCTGTTTTTTATCTTAACTCTGTTTCTTTGTCTTGTCACTGTGGAAAAAAATTCCGGAAAAGTCTTGAAAGCTAATTAGCTCCAAATTTACTTTAGGAAAGAGGGGCCAAAGAGTTTTGATGACAAATTTTTCTTTGTTCCAGCTGCCAAACTGGTCTTTGACCCTTCAATTTAACATGCTTGATTATTTATTTGTGCATAGTCCTTTGTTTTTTTTTTTGATTCAGAAATCGCTTTCCTGGAATAGGCACCTGGCTTCTGATTCCTATTTCCAAAGAATTTGCCATCGCAAATAAGCTTTAAAGTACTGTACCAAATATCTCTTTCAATAGTGTATACACCATCAATATAATATATAATATTTTAAATACTATATATATTTCCTTTATTACATTTCTAGGCATTGTAAGAGGGAAATGTGTTATAATCACGTGCATTGTTTTTTGAGTTTACATTTTCCTCCAAAAATGCATTTATTAAAAAGCTCCAAGTTCCTGTCCAGCTTGCATATTCTTACTATACATACACGTATTTTTTTACATTCATTTCTTTTTTGTTGTATTTAAAAATATGTTATTTTGATACAGGTAGAAGTGAAAAATTAATAATTTAAAATGAGCTTTTAATTGATCGGTGATGGTCCATTACTTTCGCAGAGCAAAATTTCCTTCAGTTCCACCTCATCCTATCAGAATCACAGAGCTTCGGGTGGGCAGTCTCTCTTTTTTTTTTTTTTTAAGCAAATAGCTTTTTATAAATACACACACACTGCGATCTTTGAGAACTGTGTGTACATATAATATATATGCTGTATATGTGAAGGAATCCACTGAGCCAGATGCATTACATACCTTTCTCGGCATTTTATTATTTTTAAATTTATTTTATTTAATTTAAGTTGCACTGGACATTCAATGATCTGTTAGTGTTAGGTGTCTAACAAAGCGGCCAGACATTTATATAATTTATGAAGTGCTCCCCCGACAATTCCAGCCCCCGCCCAGCACCCCACACAGTTATGACAATGTTGTGGACTACGGCCCCCACGCTGTACTTCTCCCTCTTGATTTCGGAGCAGACGTTTTTCAGGATGGAAGTGGCCCTTCGGGCTCCTGCTCCAGTGCGGAGCCACATGAGCCCCGTGCCCTGGGGAAGGTGCGGAGGCCCCGCAGGACGGCTGGGCGGTTCCTTCTCCTTGCCCTCTCTCACACTGTGAGGCTCCGTGGGACCCAGAGGCCGGCTGTGGAGCGGCCAGGAAGCAGAGCTCTCTGCTGGGCTTAATCAACCTCTGCTGCCCTTGGGTCTTTGTGAGGCCCTGGGATTGCAGGTTCTGGACCCTGGCCAGGAAGCTCGGCTTCCTTGCCAGAATCCTTGCAAATAACAACTAGAGGGGGATCATTTTCTTTCTTTTTTTAAAGTATGAATTTGAGTGTCACTTGTCTTCCTATATAAATAGTGGCACAAATAGCACGCTCTGTTCTGTGCCCTGTGTCGTGGGTAAACCAGCTCCTGCTCCAGCCCGGAAAGGACATTCAGATGTTTATACACATTTTATCACAGACTGAAAATTGGGAGGAAAATGTGCACACTGTGGGAGCGTAGTTGGCAGTGAATTTGTGTTGTTATGGTTTCATAACCAATAAAAATATACTTTAATTAGTAAAGGAGAACTTAATTTATTAAAGTAGAATGGACTGCCATGGCAATCGGCAAACACAAGGACAACAAACAGAGGTCGCAGCGCTGTGACACCGCGTCCCATGGGCAGCTGCCGTGCGGGCCCAGAGACTGAGGGCTCGGAGACTGCTCAGAGAGTACAGTGTGTGGGGAACTTCTGGGCTTCGCTGTTGCCATCTGCATCTGGGAGCTATCGCCTGGCCCAGTCTGCCCCGCGTTGTCCTGAGCCTAATTCCATGCATCCCCCCAAACCTGTGAGCCTATAATGCGTGACTCATTTTCCATAGTCTGCAAAATAGCATCCACAATAACGATCTAGTAAATTAATGTAATTGTTAATTATTGACTATTTGTTTAAGTTTGTATTCCCAGTTTTTCTTTTTCCTTTTGTAGTTTTTTCCCCCCTCTATTGAAATATTTTCTTAGGATAAATCTCTGGGACTGAAATCCTTGGATGAAAGGGAGTTCATATTTACTTATTTTTCTTCCTTGAACATTTTCTTCCCTTTACTTACTTGACCGGTTTCGTTCTCAAAACTTAAAAATCACGAAACATTTGGTCATAAAGGGATGTATGGACAATGTGCTCACTCCATGCACGCTGGAGACCTTCCTTCCTGTTGGGGAGGCTGCGTGCTGGCTCGGGAACAGCTAATGAATGGAAAGTTACCGGTCAGTGCCTGAGGAATGTGGTTGGTTTTGAGATCAAGTCAAAACAACGGTCTTTATTGAGCATCTACTGTGTACAATGGACACAGATCACAGTGCAAAGGAGAGGCTGGAGACCTCGGCTTGAGTTAACCTCATTGTCTCCACTAGTCCCGAGGCAATTTTTTTAGAAGTTACTTCCTTCCTGGGCCCCAGGAGGCACCTTCACGGAGGTGGGACCAGGGTGGGAAGCAGCGCGTGACGCAGTGCAAGGCCCCCGTTTGTACGGAGGCATGCGGACCCCTGGACATTCGAATGTGCCGGAGCGTGCCTCCAACCTTTGGTCAGCCCTGTGCGTGACCTTGACCTGCGCGATGGGCAGGGTGGATGCCCGTCCTCTCATCTTCATTTGTGTTCAGCTTGAAATGACCCCAGGGCGGCGGGAGCGATGGGTCTGCAGGAGCGTGCGCAGGGTGTATCAGGAGAGGACCAGGAAAAACTCTCCTCTTCACTGTCCCTCAAGGAAAAGATACCGGAGCGCTCCCGCAAGTAGCATTTTTAGTGGAGTTCTGCCACCCAGTGGTCATTCCTGAGAAGCTCGTCTGCCCTTCATTTAAAAAAATTTGATGTATGCAAAGACATTTTAATCTGTCGATCCATGATTTCTTTGAAAATGTTTAAGAACAAAATAATACAATATCACAAAGGGAAGTAACTACTTCTAGCACTAAAACCCAGAGAGGCTCAAAGAGAGTTCTTGGGGCAGGCACACGTGTGATACTTCGTTTTAACAGTATTTTTTTTTAGGCTATGTTTTTATTATTGATTTTAGAAACAGAGGAAGGGAGAGAGAGAAACGTTGATGTGAGAGAGAAACATTAATTGGTTGCTTCCTGTAGTGCCCCGACTGGGGATTGAACCCACAATTTGGCTATGTACCTTGACTGGGCATCGAACCTGCAGCCTTTTAGTGTATGGGAAGACACTCTAGCCACATGAGCTTCCAGGGCTGTGTGACACTTTATTTTAAGTATGATACTGTATTTTAGGTTTTCAGATGGAAAAAAAGTCTTGTTAGAAATATAAATAGGAAAACTCGACCCAATTAAAAACTGGGCCAAAGACTTTAACAGACACTTCGCCAAAGAAAATACACAGCTGGAAATGAGCATACAAAAGACCCTCCACATCTCATGTCATCAGGGAAACGCACATGGAAACAATGATGAGACTCCACTGTTTACGTGGCAGAGCCGCTTTGGGATGGGGGCGCAGGTCCGGCGGCTGCGATGACAAGGCCCCCACCCCCACCCCGTGGAAGCGACACCCTCACTTGGCCGCCGCGCTGGGCTCGTCTCCCTCCTCTCACATCTGGTTTCCTCACACTGCCTCCTGACCCCACGCCCTGACGGGGTGGGACCCAGTTCTAGGGTTCTGCTCTCACTCCGCTTTCTGTTCACTCCTCACACTTCATGGATCTCACCTACCCGGGCGACTCTCCCGTGACCTTCCTCCTGAGCACCTGCCCCTCGTTTGTTGCCATTCCCAGCGGTTGCCGGCCATGCCCACCTCTAGGTGGACCTGGACGCCAGTGGTCCCATGATTTCTCCACGCCGTCTTGCACCTGGGTCTTTTCCTTTTGATTCCTCCCATCCTCACCATCTCCTTGACTTTGACCCTCCCCCTTCCTGACCGGGCTCCTCTTTTCCATTCAGGTCTATTCTTCCCCTTCCCCCCAGATCTGCTTTGTAGAGATCCCTCTTTGCGCCAAAATCTTTGGTGGCTCCTTCTTGCCAATAAGAAAGATAAAAAAATCTGAAGTCCTAGACCCGGCATTCAAGGGCCTCTTGATCGTGCCTAACCCCCATCTCATAAGCTGCTGCCCGGGAATCCTCTCCCGTTGAGTGTTCGGCCACAGGTGGTTCCGGCTGACAAGCTGCCTGGCTTTGCTCTTGCTCTTCCCTTTGCCTGGGAGCCCCACTCTGCTCTCCCTCTTTGAGGAAGACTTTGCCAGCCACGGGAGCCCACGGTGCTTTTCTGTGGGCCCTGAACTTCGCACTCCCTTGATTTATGTGTGCCCATGGATACTCCCAAGGGCTAAGACCTCCCTGCAGACAGAGCCTGGACCTTCCCCTGCTGCAGAAAGTGTTTTGTGGACCCCGGGACTCGTGGATGCTCCGCCACTTACCAACCAGGATTGTGGACAACTCTCAGGACTGCCATTTCTTTCTTTTTATTTTTTTAGAATAAAACTGGAATGACTCCCTCCTGCTTTCTCATATGGTTGTTGTAATCACTGAAAGAGCGGAAGTATGGGAAGATGCTTTGGGGCCCCGGGGACATACGAATGTCAGCTGCTGTGCAGGATCATTTTAAGTCATTCCATGGCCCCTCATCTGTCTGTCTGTCTGTCTTCTTGCTGTGCCAGACAATGGCAGCTTTTGTCTTTGCTTGGAAGGAACAAGGGCAAAGGGCTTTCGCTCCTTAAGCCCCAGGACACAAGAGGATTACCGGCTGGGCACACGGGGACTCCCCCTGCAGTGCTGCTCAGTTGCCTGGGTGCCCGGGTGGAGCAGGGCCTGGCCATCCGTCAAGGGGCCTGGCTCGTGCTTTAGGACACAGCTGCGCTCCTGACCTGACAGTAGGAGTGGATCCCAGGGCGTGGACCTCAGGTCCCCGGGCACACGTGATACAGGACTGTTCTCTTCCCTGGTGGCCTGGTGGGAACAGCTCACACCTCATGCATTTTCTGTCCCTCTCAGGGGCACCCGTGGGAGTAGGGGTTCAGTCTCTGCCCATTGAGTATGTCACCACGGCCAAACGGGCACTGCGGTTGAGGGCTTTGCTCAAACTGGCAGGTGTATTTGCCTCCTTACCTCCCTCTGATGTCCCTCATTTCCTCCTTGACGTTTTCCCCAAGTTAGGGCTAAAAATGACACACCGATTTAACTGATTTCAATACGTACGTCACTTGATAGCTTTCAAGCCAATTCTACAGACTTTTTCAAAAGATCCTCGCTGAGGATGCATTTACTGATTTGAGAGAGAAAGAGGAACGTCGGTGCGGGAGAGAAACCTCGATCAGTCCCCTCCCACCTGCATGCGCCCTGACTGGGGAGGGAGCCCACAACCCGGGGATGTGCCCTGACCAGGGGTCGAACCCACGGCATTTGGTGCACAGGACGATGTTCCAATCAACTGAGCCACCCGGTCAGGGTTCTAGGCTTATTCTTAGTTGGCCTTCCCTGCTGTAACGCTAATAGTCTTAGAGTTTGAAATGCCAAGAATGGCAACAAGTGGAAGACAGGGTGGCACTTGTCGCCCTGTAAAGCTGCTTACCCACTGCCTCCCCCACGCGCTGTTTCCTGTGGGCCCATCTTGTCTCTCCCAGCAGCCTGAGAAAACATTAGAAATTAATGAATTTCATCTGTGACAGCAGTTTTCGGTTTGCAGAAAAACGGAACAGAAAGTAGAGTTCCCTTACATTTGCCCGCCCCCCGCCCCCCACAGTTTCCCTGTTAGTAACATCTTGGGTTGCTGTGGACATTTGTTGCAATTGGTGAGCCAGTGTTGACACGTTAGTATTAACTGACGTCCACAGTTAATGTTTTCGTTCACTCTTGGTGCTGTGCGTTCTCTGGGTTTTGACAAATTGGTAATGCCGTGTCCACTATTACAGTATCATTCGGGGCAGTTTTACTGCCCTAAATTCTGTTCATCCCTTCCCCCTGCCCCCCAGCAGTCTGCTGTCCCCCACAGTGCCTGGCTCTGGACTGTGCATCCAGGCGGTGCTAACTATGTACACGCTAGCTGGTTGACGGCCACGTCTGCGCTGGGCAGCAGTGCGTATTCCCAGGGTGCTCAGGTGTTGCTGCTGGAACCGCAGTCTCCAGCACACCTGGGGGGCTTCCCAGTCAGCTTTAATGAGCAGGGAGGCAGGAAGCCTTTGGATTGGGACATAGTCTTCTTGGTGAGTCAGACCTGCAGGCTGCGTTGCTGGGGAGGCCTGTAGTCTGATTATGGGGTGCCGCTCTGCTGTTTCTGAGGACCAGGAGGAAAGCCGTCAGTCAGATGAGCTCCTGGCCTTGGCCGTGGGCCAGAGAAACAGCTGGGCCTGTCAGTGAGCCTGCATTGAGTTCAAGGCTTTCGCAGGTGCTCGGGAGGCCTTGCGTGGCTCCTGGCAGATGCTACAGGAATGAAGGCACGTCCTTTCTAAAAAAAAAAAATGTAGCCGTGAAGCCTAGCCACGGTCCTCTGACAGGGCTGGCTGGGTCAGTGTCATTTCCTGGTAAGTCACTCACAGATAGCGGATGATGTGGGTTTTAGGGCTGACTTCCTTTGAAGGATGAATGGATTGCAATGTCTTGCTGATAATGGTCAAGTCTCCTTGCAGCTCTGTAAGTAAACTTCTACTGGACCCTCCTATTTCTCAGCTGGGGCAGTGACATGAATAACAGCAGACTAGGCAAAGGGAAGGTAGAAACTAGCAATGATTGACGGCTGCTACATGCCAAGCACTTCAACTACACCACGTCAGAGTTATGCATATATGTGTGAATGTAAGGAATCTTTTACACAGGTAATTTTTAAGGATTTTTATTTTATTTTTTAGAGAGAGGGGAAGGGAGGGAGAAAAAGAGGGAGAGAAACATCAATGTGTGGTTGCCTCTCATGGGCCCCCCACTGGGGACCTGGCCTGTAACCCAGGCATGTGCCCTGACTGGGTATCGAACCGGCAACCTTTTGGTTTGCAGGCTGGTGCTCAATCCGCTGAGCCACACCAGCCAGGGCTCCATGGATAATTTTTGAACATCTACCTGGCTGTAGAATTCACATGCAGTTGTTTTTACAGGGGGCGGGCAGCTGCAGAGTTGGCAGCTCTGTGTGAACTCAGGTGGTTAGAAAGTCAACTGTCGATCCCCAAGCAGCCCCCACAGGTGGGTGGTGGAAGGTGACTCAGGACCAGGGAAAAATCTTTGGTGGAATTGGAAGCTATTCCCAGTGGTCATCACCAGGTCTCTAGTCACCCTCCTCCTCCGGGGGACTTGCCCTACTCGGCGGGTCCCAGGATGGTCACACTGTGACATGGCTTTTGAGTCCCTTTCTCTTCCCAACCTCCCCACCAGGAAGTCCTCGCTGGGGCCCCCTCCCCTCCGGTGCTGCCTCCTGCCCCATTTCCCACCTCAGTGGGCTCCATGCTCCGATTGTTTGCCCTGTAATAAAAAGGATACTCCTCCACCCTGGCCGGGTGGCTCAGTGAGTGGAAGGTCATCCCGTATTCCAGAAGGTTGCAGGTTTGATCCTGGTTGGGGCCCCAATGGGAGGTACCCAATGGACGTTTCCTCTCTTTCTCTCTCTTTACCCCCTTTCCTCTCTCTCTAAAAAATCAGTGGAAGTATCCTTGAGTTGAGGATCAAAGAAAAATACATCTCCTTAATAAGTTCACATTTCTTTTAAAGTAAATCATATACATTATTTTTTAAGTTATGAAAATTCCAAACATAGAAATTTGAAAAGAATGAGACCCTGTTTTTCAAATAATTAAAAAAAAAACTTATGGTGTATAATAGTTTAGATTTAGATTTGGCCTTATATAAAAAAAGCAAACTCACAGTAACATAAAACAAGATGACAGCTTTCCTCTGTTGCGTGGAGGAAATCTGAAGGAAGGGCTGGTATGGCAACGCCGTGAAACCGTCAGGGACCTAGACGGACCCGCCTTCTCCGTGCTGCCGTTCCTGGGCTGGGGCCCTTGTCTTCACGGTCCAACACAGCTTCTCCAAGCAAGGTAGATTTAAAAAAATTTTATTGTATGATTGATTTTTTTTAGAGAGAGAGAGGAATGGAGGCAGGGAGGGAGAGAAGGGGGGGAGAGAGAGAGAGAGAGGAATTGATTTGTTGTTCGGATTCTTGATGCATTCATTGGTTGATTCTCATATGTGCCTGACTGGGGATCGAACCCACAACCTTGGTGTACTGGGACCGTGCTCTAAGAACTGAGCCTCCTGGTCAGGCTGTCCCTTACTTTTTTTAGGAGATCTGCTTGAAGCCCTTAAACACTGTGATGCCAGACTGGAAGTTCCTTTCACCCTCTCATTTCAGCCCAGAGCAAACAGGTCCCCGGTGGGCGGCTCTGCCCTGCGGAACCTCCCCACCCCAAGGTTGTCATGAGACCATTCTCACAGGCTTACGTCGTCACCACAGCTTAGCTTTCACGCTGGAGGGACGCCTTGCTCCTTCCAGAACAGTCAGTCGGAACTCTGGAGAATGCACACAACTGAAGAACGTGGGCATTGCCGGGGACAGTCTGCAGACAGCTCTGGGCTCCAAACTCGGGACAGGAGAGGTGCTGGTCCCTTTCAGGTAATTGGCTTCTGGAATCCAGAGCGCTTTGCAGTACAGTGAGATAGGCTAGCCTCTGGCGATGACAGCTGATATCTGAAGCTCAATAGCTGCATTCACTTAAATTGTTTGTTTGGGGGGTTTTTTTGCTCATACTTTATGCTCTATGGAGGTCTACAGGGGACTGTAGCCCCACAGTTACTCAGGAGTCACTCCTGTGTCAAGGCTGGGAGAAGCTTCCTCTCAGGATGTACACTGGGGAGGCATCACAGAGAAGGGGCATGCATCAAGGTTCTAGAGCTTCCACCAGATGTGCCGGCCATGCCACATGTCAGTGCCGCTCACAATCCACAGACCAGCTGACCGGTCGGGCAAAGCATCACTCTGCATGCACGCCTGGGGGCAGCCACCCAGGAATATTTGGGGGCCGCTGCTGTGACGGCTGGTAGGTGTGGTCTAGCTCCCCACTGTGTCCCAGTCTTGTCCTCCAAAAGCCCAGATCCAAAGTTCCAGACCTTATGAAGGCTTGTGCCCACCGAACCAGCAGACAGTTCCAGAACACAAAGTCTTCTCATTGTCCTGGGTCTATTGTTGCAGAACCCCCTCACCGCCCTCGGAAGAGGCCACCTGGCGCGGGGCTCAGAGGCTGCCCTGTTGGCCCCGAGAGCCGGCTGGTCCCACCGCCTGGACGCTTCACCGAGTCAAGGCGAAAATAAGGAGAAAGCACCAGGGCAAAGTAATTTTCAAAAAGCAAAAGTTCATTTTATTTAAGGGAGTGCCCTTTGTTCTGTTACCAGGTCTTTTTTATTTTTTGAGGTTAAAAGGCATTCTTTATGAAATAGTGGTGAAGGAAGTTGGTAAAAGTTTAAAAAATTTTACTTGGCAAAATAAAATGTCAGTAATATTATTTATCTGACCCTCTTATTTAAAAAAATGTTTTTTTTTAAAAATGCAACTGGAAAGCATTATGCTAAGCGAAATAAGCCAGGCAGTGAAAGATAAATACCATATGATTTCACCTTTAACAGGAACCTAAACAACAAAACAAAGAAACAAGCAGGGTATAGTCAAAGACACTGCATTAGAGGACACGTGGAGAGTGACCAGAGGAGAGAGAAGAGGGATTTCGGGGGAGAGGGGGAGGGGTTTACAGGAACAAAGTTAAAGGACACATGGATAAAAGCTAGGGGGAGGGTGGTAATGGGAGGGAGGTGGGGAGGGGGGGTGGGAGGGCTTGATTGGGAGTAAAGGGGAGAAAACTGTACTTGAACAATCATTAAAATAAAAAAAATAAAAGAAAGAAAAAATGTTTTTTTTTTTTTTTACCAAAACCTGTGAAATCTAGCAGTCCAAAAGCCACCCATCTAGTTTCCTTTCAAAGAAGGAACTAAGGAAATAAAACGATGTGCACCCCAAATACACCCGTATCATTGAAGACAGAATCCTCAATTATTTGGGGGTTCAAATTTCAAACTGGCTGCATAGCGTGCACCTTTCTTCCCCAGGTGCAGCCTTACAGAGATGGGACGACTGACTGGCCGTAGGGCCCTGGAGGGTGGCTCGGGTGGTTGGAGCGACACCCACACCAAAGGTCCGTGGGTTCAGGGCACATATCCAGGTTGTGGGTCTGATCCCCCGTCAGGGCGAGTGCGGGAGGCTCCGATCAACGTTTCTGTCTCACACTGGTACTCCTCTCTCCCTTCCTCTTTCTCAAAAAAAAAAAAAAAAAAAAAAAAATCAACTCACATATTGTAGGGTGAGGACTTAAAAAAAAATTAAAAACCTGTTTGTAGGGAAGATCAAAGAACACGTTTTCTCGGCTCTCTGGGAAGCACACAGAGGCTCCCTGGGAAAACACTCCGGGTTGAGGTGGGCGCGCTGCTCAACTCCAGGCCTTTACTGTTGAGATGCCTCCTGGCTTCGGACAGTTGTGCACGGTGGAGCTGCCGGCGCGCTGCCGGAAATTTGCTAAGTTGTGTTCTCTACAATTGTGTCTCTGTTGAAGTGGGGCATTTACAAGCCCCTGCTAGCTGCATGGGAATGGGTTTGCGGGGTCGCCTGTCTCCCTGTAGGAACAGGGGAGCCGGGAGTGTGTGCAGATCAGACAGCCTGAAAGTCAGCCCTGAGAGAAGGGAGCAGGGCGGAGGTTGCGAAGCTTTTCCGTGGCAATGAGGCTGCCCCTCATTCTTACAGTGATTAATCTGGTCCCCTGTGTACTCTGAGAACTTTGAGAGCAATAGCGAGTTGTCTGCCAGGGTCCACGTGAAGGAGTAGGAGGGGCGAGGGAGGTTAGATTGTAGGGCTGAAGGGAGAAACTAATGAACTAGCGAGAGTCCATGGGAGGGGCACACGTGTCCCTTTCTTGCTGGAAGTTGGAAAAAGTGTATATACTGACTTTCTATCGAGAACAAAGTCTATTTATTGAAAGCAGGGAGCAGCAAGGGTAGGGACATGTGGTAGCTTTCCCACACTGAATAATTTAATTGTGAATGAACCTCTGAGTGGAGAGATCCTCATCCGTGGGACTCGCCCGTGGCACGGGTGGAAAATACACTGAGTGGTGGATCTTAGTGCAGCATAAAATCAAGGCGCCCTTCCTCCAGGGCTCTGGCCGTTGGGCCCTGTAAACCCACTTGGAATGCCAAATCTCCAGCAGGCACTAATGACTGGCAGAGAGAGATGAGCTCAAGGTCACGTCTGGAACAAGCACCCACACTCTCCCCTGTATTATCTCGCTGCTGGAGCTTTTAGACAGTATCTGCACTGCAAAAGGAAGGTTATTGATATTATATATTTAGCCTAAAACTATGATAACATCCGTTGGCAGGACCATTATCTGATGGTATCTGAACCTGGACCAACTTCCTATTTCTAGGCATGAACAAATGATCGTCCTCATGTTGTCTAATGTTATTTCCTGGGTTTAAGACAGATTTCTCCTCTCCAATTCATTCAAGTTTATTTTTTTTAGAGAAAAGATCTTCAGACAATTAAATTTCCCAGAATTGTTTAAGCATTGTTATTGTTCTCAATGAGAATATTTCCTCTCTTGCTCTTGCTGGGTAACTGGATAGGAATCCTCGTGGCCGTCTATCATTGCCGTGAGTTTGCCGGAGACTTTGAGGGATAAATCAACCGGCCTGTCAAGGATCAGCATCTCAACTTAGAATATTCATTCTAGTAACTCTTGGGCCCGAGTGTGCAGGGAGGAACAAAGTATGGCGTTTACCCTCACTGAGCTTACCATCTGGAAGCGGAGGTGACCAATACGTTACTTCCATAGAAGGCATGATGGTCTTACTCTACCGTCTCTTAGTCCGGGGGGTGGGGGGTGAAACTGATGGAAGGTGTGTGTGGGCGGGTATGATGTGTGGACCTGCAGCAGTATGAATGACTTATTTCCTGAGTGTAAGTCTCATTCTATGAGAGGAGAGAGATAGTTTGTACTGGGCATCAGAAAATGCCACTTTTTTTTATCTGGTGAAAGACAGTTTATCATTGTGGTTAAGAATGTGGACTCTAACCAGATTGCCTGGTTCGAATCCCTCCTGTGCCACTTGGCTAAGTTCTAATTTCTGTGGGCCTCAGTTTTCTAGTCTGATAATGGGTGTGATAATGGGTTTTTGCACAAGTGGAATAAGTTTGCCCTGACTGGTGTGGCTCAGGGGGTTGGGAATCCTCCTGCAAACTGTAAGGTCACTGGTTCAATTCCCCATCAGGGTACTTGCCTGGGTTGCGGGCCAGGTCCTGGATTGGGCCCTTGTGAGAGGCAGCCAACTGATGTTTCTCTCTCATACCAACGTTTCTCTCCCTCTGTTCCTCCCTCCCTTCTCTTCTCTCTAAAAATAAATAAATAAATAAAATCTTTTTAAAAAAGTGAAATAATTTTAACAAGCTTACATTGTGTAGAATGATGTCTGGCATCTAGTAAGTGCCCAATAAACATTAGCTATTATTAGCAAACTTTGAAGAGATTTTCGTATTCTTCAACACAATTTTTGAAATTCACTGTCTTGGCAATGGAGTTGTATATTTCCCCCTCTGAGCTCCTAGCTTCTTGCTGCAAATGGACACCTATGGTATGTAATGTTTATCATCTGCATAAGTGGAGGCGTAGACGTGCGTGATTCCAGGAGAGCAGAGCTACTGCTCACTCTGCTCCAGCCTCAGGTCGTGCTGGCATCTATGCTAGCATCTCCACGGCTGCTCTCAGGAAGACTTTTGAAGCATTCATGAGGAAAAGCTTGTGAAAAATTTAAGTTAAAAATAGTGATAGCCAAGATTTGGAAGCAGCCCAAGTACCCAGCAGTAGGTGAGAGGGTAAAAAATGCTGTGGTACGTTTACACAGTGGAATACTACACAGCCATAAAAAGAAGGAGCTCTTACCTTTTGTGACTGCATGGATGGACCTGGAGAGTGTTATGCTAAGTGAAATAAGCCAGGCAGAGGAACACAAATACCATGAGATCTCACTTGTGTGTGGAATCTAATGAACAAAATAAACTAACAAACAAAATAGAAAAGGCTCACATTTGTCAGAGGGGAGGGGGTAGGAAGGCTGGGTGAAAAAGGTAAAGGGATTAAGCAACCCCCACCCCCACAAAACAACAGGCCCAAAACAAAACAAACACCTCATAGACAAAGTAGGGTCATTACCAGAGGAAATGGGGGTGTGGGCAGGTGGAAGAAGGTAAAGGGGGGTAAATGGTGATGGAAAGAGGCATGGTTTTGGGTGGTAAGCACACAAAATAATATACAGATGATGTATTATTTTATTAATACAGAATTAATATATAATCTTATTAACCAATGTAACCCTGATAAATTCAATAAAAATATTGATAGAACAATTATCCCTCATCGCTTGCTCTGTTCCCGGTCCTGCAGACACCCTTCGCACATCTCAATACTTAGACCCGAAGTCCACGGCTAGGACTGCTGGGTATCAGCCAGGATAGGAACAACATTAAAAGCAGATGAGCTAAAGGTGTCATTTTGGGGGTCATAAGCAGCAGGACACCTGGCACCCGGCCATTTAAAGTAGACATATTTGGGGTTGGCTGCCTAAGGTGCAGTGGTGCACTGCCTGCCCCTCACCCTCGTGTTCAGGAGTGGTTTCCAGGGTCTTTATTTCTCCTAAGTGCCTACGCAGCCTCATTTCCTAGATGGCAAGAGAGGAGGGCTCCTGATTGACTCTGGGCCAATCAAGATTGCCCGCCCAGAGCATTAGAATCAACTCTGGGCCAATCAGGTTCTCCCTCCCAGAGCGTTAGCATCGGTTCACCAGGGTCAGGCCATCCATGTGACTGGCTCAGGCACGTGTGGAGTCCGGAGCAGTGGGGAGCAGATGTGCAGAAAGAAGCAGGGAGGAAGGAAATCGCCAAGGTCCTGCTGGCTTTTCAGAAGTTGACTCTTGCCTTTCCAGAGGACCAGTTTCATTATGTCTTTTGACTCCGTGAGATTCCTCCTGTATCCTTGCCAAAATTCTTTTTACTTAAGTTGAGGTGTATTGGTTTTGCTTAGATGCAATTGAGTCCTAATTAGTGTAGCATTGTGTTGGAATGAGAAAGGTGTCATAAAACTAAAGGAAGACTTCTGTAGTATTACCGGAGATTTGGAATCAGTAGGTTTATAAGGGAGGGTTCGGTTGGAGAAGCGGAACCACTGAGAGTGTTGTGGAATTAGGAATATACTCTAGAAACTAGCCCTTACGTAACTGTGGGTAACGCTGGAGAAGCAAACGTCTAGGAAGGGGAGTTGAAGAACCTGAGAAGGGTCTTCGGCCAGGTCAGCCTGGGGGAGTCAGCTGGTTTGCAGAACCCCTGGGAGCTGTGCGTGTCCCCTGCTGGAGTGGGGCTGTGAGAGGAGCCGTTGCAGACCTCTATGGGAGGTTGATGCTGCAGGGTGTCTGCTTCCTCTGCGGGTGAGCCTGGGAGGGGGGGCAGGCGGCTGCCTGAACTTCCAGTGAGATAGAATTGTTGTTGTGTCGCCTGGTGGAAGTGTATCTCCCTTTGGAATGAACACCTGTAGGTCAGTGGGACACAACTTGTGGGAACAGGAAGGAAAACTTTTGTTAGTGAATCACGAGGGCTAGTAGAGAGTGGTCCACTCCCATTTCCGTGCCTTGGTTCCTGGACCTTTGGGTCCTGGCTATGGGAGAAACAGCAGCATATATGGGACACTGGTTTCAGAGACTATACTGGGGGCTTCCTGGAGAACCTTGCCCCGGGCCTGCTAGGTGTGGCCACCTAGCTGACACTACAATGGAGTCCTCAAAAGTCCATTCCATTGTTCTGTCAAGCCAGTTGCTGTAGGAGAATAGAGAACATGGTAAGACTAGTGAATTTGTGTGTATGGGTCTGTCGCCACACTTCATTCACTATGAAGTGAGCTCCTTGATCAGAGGTAATACTGTGTGGACAAGGCATTCTTGAGGTCCATGGACGGTAGTTTTGGCAGAAACACTGTGTACGGGGAAGGGAAATCTGTATTCCACTGTATCAGTTCCAGTGAGAATAAAATGCGTGTCTAACCTTACGGCTTGTGGGTCACACATGACCCAGTTCGTGATGGGCAGCTCAGGTTGCATGGCAACGTGGCAGCTCATGGTGAAAAGTTCAGTCTTTACCGAGTCCCAGCAGTGAGTGGAAGCTGTTTCTGAACATGAGAGTGGTCATCCACCGAGGCTTTGCTCCCGGGTCTTAAGGGCCCGTGATGTGATTCACTGCAGAGGTCTGCCGAAGCCTCTCTCAGCATCTGCTCCACCGCTGACACTTCAGGCACCCCTGGTCTGCTGGGTCACATGGCCCAAGTTGCTGGGCAGCTTGAATGGCAGCCTGGGCTTGTTGCACAGCCTCCTTTGGGTCTGGGCCCCACTCAGAACTAGCAGGTCATTTGGGAATGGGCTTGAGTAGCTACAAAAACTCAAAGGGGACCATTAGGTATTGTGCTCCTCTTTTGGTTGTAGGAAAGGCCAAATACAAGGACTTAAGCCTTAGAAAGGCTCCCTCACCCTACTCCATGTCCAGAAGATCTGCTGACCTGGAAGGCCCCCAGATTTTTGTCAGATTTATCTCACACCTTCTGGCATGCAAATGGCTCATCAGACAGCCTGAGTAATCACCACTTCCTGCTGACTAGGCCCAAACAGAGTAATGTCAACTGTGAGGGCCACTGTGAAGTCTTGTGGTGGGGACAACAATAAGGTCTTGCTGGACTAGATTATGACATAGGGCTGGAGAGTGGATATACCCCTGATGCCGGGCAGTGAAGGTGTGTTGCTGGTCCTTCCAGGGGAGGGAAAGCTGCTTCTGGTGGCGTTTACTAACAGGGATGGGGAGAAACCGTTTGCCAGACCAGTAGCTGCATATCAGATACTAGGGGATATGCTCATTTGCTCGGACAATGAAAGTACAGCTGCTGTTGCAGCTGCAGTTGGGATGGCTATGTGGTCAAATTTCGGATAATCCACTGTGATCTTCCAAGATCCATCTGTTTTCTGCACGGACCACATCGGCAAGCGGAGGGGGATGTGCTGGGGAATCACCACCCTGCATCCTTTGAGTCCTCAATGGTGGCATTGACCTCTTCAATCCCCCTTGGAACGCAGTGTTGCTTTCGCTTAATGCTTTTCCCAGGTGGTGGCAGGTGTAGTGGCTTCCACTTGTCTTCCTTGCCATAATAGCTCTCATTCCACAGGTCAGGGGACCATGGTAGGGATCCTGCCACTGGCTGAATATGTCTGTCCAACTCTGCCTTCTGGAACTGGGAAATACCCACAGGATGGGTGCAGGGGCCCACGGCAAAATGGATCTGAGTTAAAACTCCATCAATCACCTGACCTCCATAAGCCCCTACTCTGGCTGGGGGACCACAGCGATGTTTCCAGTCTCCTGGAATCAGCGTCGCTTCAGGGCCAGTGTCCAGTAATTCCCGAAAAGTCTGGCTATTTCCTTTTCTCCAATGTGCAGTCACTCTGGAGAAAGGCCATATGCCCCTCCGGAAGAAAGATTCACAGTGTAAATTTTGGGCAGTGTCCTTCCTTGAGTGGACCAACATCTTCATTCAAAGAATTCTTGGTCTGTAAACTGACTTAAGGCTGGACATTGATTGCAGAGCTGGGTCTCTCTGTGTTGGTAATTCAAGTCGAGCTTTTGTTCACTCGACCTAAAATGTTTCTGCCTACACAGATTGAGGGCGGATCTAGTGGACTCCCCACCTACTCGACGTCCAGGAACACTGGCGTGCCATCGGTGTAGGTCTGCGCACTCACCATTCCGACTGCTGTCTGATTCTGCCGTCCATTACAGTCCATTACGGAAACCAGCCCAGCTTGCCTTTGGCCATTCATCGCCGCGGTTTGGCTGCTGGCACCCTGGGAGCCCACGATCCCCAGTACATTTAAGGATCCAGTTCAGTGGCCATGGTTCCCACTGTAATTCCCCATTTACAGAGAAGAGTGAGAAGGAGCAAAGGACGCTGGGCTGCAGTTATTTCTCAGGGTCGTGATGATTGGTGTGCGCTGTGGGTCCCCCTGGAGTGGGCAAAAGGCCTTACACGGTAAATCCACTCCAACATCCCTGTCTCCCCAAGCCTCCGACGCTTCCTGCGCAGCACACCGCCTCAGTCTGGCATTCCCACTCCGCTTGGTGTCAATCAGCTCTGCTCTGTGTTCCAGTAAACCAACCCAACATCGTTAAGAGTGCTTTCTAGCCCACAGCACCAGATCCAGACCGCTGCTTGGTGGTCAATACCACTGCATTCAGCCTGGTCCGTCCTTCTATTCCCCTCATGTCACTCACATCCATGCTCATACGGACATCTATGCACATGTGTGTGTTTTCACTTGCGAGGCCCTCACCTTTTGAAGGACGCTGGGCCTCCTGCAGTTCCAGGGAGATTCTTCCCATTCCTCCATCACCATGGTCCCTCTAACCCCCCTGGAACTTGTGCTGGTTTTGCGCCAGGCCTCTGGCTCTTGGCACACTCTACTGTAAGGTGCTAGTTTTACATGCGCGTGTTTCTCAGGCGCAACCTGCGGTTGCTCCAGTAGCCTCCTCGCACGCACCAAAGAAGAGGGGTGAAGGTGAGTCAGCAGCCTAGGGGCTTGGCAGCGACCACCGCCTGCATCCCAGGACTGCCGGCCCGCTCAACATTGGGAGGGGGACTCTGGGACCAGCTGGTGGCGCTGCCAGAAGGTGCAGAAAGTTGGGTTTCTATTTCACTTTGGAAATGCACCCACCCATCTCTTTCCCAGTGCTGTCTGCCTTCTCCTTACTTTCTCCCATCCGTCTAAACGAGTCCCTCTGCTCCCTCCATCTCTTCCATCCACCCTTTGGTCACTTCCCTGACCACACATCTGGGTGGCACCTTGGTAGACCCACCCGGAAGGCTTCCCAATCTCTCCTTTCCTAAACGCTGGTTCCCACCACGCCTCCCTTCTTGTATTGCGCAGAGATGGGCCAGAGTGAAAAGCAAACTTTCAGAGGGCCGGGGAAGGCTGTGGGCCCGCCGGCCCCGCCCCTGCCGCGCGCGCGCGCGAGTGGGTGCGCGAGCCTGTGTGTGTGTGTGTGTGTGTGTGTGTGTGTGTGTGTGTGAGTGCGCGAGAGTGCGCGAGGGGCCGAGGCTGGAGAGGAAGCCGCCCGCCCTGCTGGGGAGCCGGAAGGAGCCCGCCCTGCCCCCCAGCCCCCTCCCCACTTCCCGTCCCGCTCCGCCAGCGCTCCCCCCAGCGCGGGCCGCGGGCGCCTGGAGCCGTGCACCTCCGCACAGCTGGAGGAGCCGGCGAGGCGCATGCCGGGCGAGGGTCCCCGGGGTGCTCCGGCCGGTGGCCGCAGGGGCCAGCGCGCAGGTAGGGGCGCTGTCATTGCGGCGCGGCGGGGCGGAGGTCCGGGCTGGGAGGGCGCGCTCCGCCGCTGGAAACCGCGTAGGTCTGGGCTGCGCAGCTATTAACTGCTCCCGTTCAGTGCACCCTCCGGAGGCGAGGAAACCGAGGCAGGACCCTTAGCGCGCAGGGTTGGGAGGGAGAGGAGTCGGGTCTCGCACGGCCAGTCCACGCCTAGGCGGGCCGGTCTCTCCCCCGAGGACTGTGTTGAGACTCAGGCGAGCTGCAGTTTTCGAAAACAGCGGACGTCCGACCCGCCCCCTCGGCGGTCCGGGTGGCGCAGGAGGGCGGCAGGGGCGTGCCGCGGTTTGGGTCAATGCCGAGCCACCCAGGGGACCTGGGACGTCCGCCTCGCTTTAGTCCCGTCACGGATCCGGAGGGAGGAGGTTGGGGTAGGGTGAGGAAGGTGGTGCCGGCACCTCCCCAAAGGGCTGCTCTGAATACAATTTCGTGTCACACTTCCGACTTGGCGACAGTAACGCCCACCGCCCGGCGCCGTAGAGACACCGCCCGGGTCACACTGTTGACCCTCCGTGTTGACAATGAGGCCATTAAGTGGCGGTTGACTTTTAACAATGACAGAAGGTCGCCTACCTTGTATCTCGATCTTAAAACACATGCAAAAGAATCTGAGACTTTGGGCAGGGAATGTGGTTTGGACTGAGGGAGCGCGGGAGCGCTGCCTGGTGCCCTTGCCCGGGAGCCTGAGACACACCCCTTGCTTGACATCTTCGAGCCTCTGTGTCCTCAGATGGGCAAGAGGCCGGGGATAGCCTGGCCTCCCCGTCTCGCTGTGTGCTTGGAAGCTCTTTGCAGAGTGAGCGGTCACTGGTACAAATGCGATAGTACAGGACTCCCAGGACTGGGGTTTGGGGACAGTCTGCTGCATCTCAATCCTGGGCTTGGTCGTGCCTCAGTTTGGGGGACAGTGGCAGCTCCTACCTCATAGGGTGGTTCTGGGGTTTACATGTGCCTGGGGAGGTCCAGCTCCTCGCCCAGTGCGGTAGACAGACAGTGGGGCTTTGAGTGACCCGGGTTGCTATTTTTACCAAGCAGAACCGAATAGTTTGGAGTGATGTGGAAATACTAGCTTGATTCGATTCAGGTATGACTAGTGGAGTGTTTTAAAAGAAATGTCATTGTTACCTGCAGGCATGACACAGGGAGGCTTTTGAGGTTGGGTTGAGAATCAGTGCTGCAGAGCAGAACAGGCCTGGATCTGCCTCCCGAGCTCTGTGACCTTGAGCCTCAGTTTCCTCACCGATTTACAAAAAAAGCGAATAGAAAAATAGGACCATGATGACGGCTTCTGGTTCTGCCAGAGCCGCCGGAGGATCCCATGCAGTGAGAGACTGGAAGCACTGCGAGAGGAGGAGTCGCTGTGCAGATACCAGACCTGGTGCTGCCTGGAGGGAATGTGTATTTTTTTCTTGTGAGTTTGCTTTTATTGGGACGCAGGGGGCGGGTCCCTGGGTGGCTCTAGCCCAGCAGGGGACCGCCCATTCCCGTCTTCCTGGGGGAGCTCCCGGAGCTCTTTCTGTTTCTTGGAGCTGCTGCTCCTGCTGCCAGCAGCCCCTTCGGTTCCACTGCTGACCGACTCCTCCCTCGAAGATTATTTCCTCTTTTTCTTGGGGACACTCCTGTTTCCGGCCTCTGTAGGGTCACTGACTGGTTCCTCTTTGGGGGAAGAGTTCTTCCTCTTGGGAAGACTTTCACTGCCAATTCTCTCCTCGAGATCTCTGCCAACCACCTCCTCCTTGGAAACCGGCTTCTTTCTTTTGGGATGGGATGGAGATAGTGGGCCTTCCATCCCCTTCTCCTGAGGAGCCCCCTGGGGCTTGGGCTTTTCTTGTTTTCAGGTATTTCACGTGGCTTCCCACACTCCTCGAGCGGATGGCTGCTGTTTTGTGAAGATACAAGGGCGGGCGCCTCTAGCTGTGTCTTCTCCTTCTTCAAGCGTTTTCCCTCCTGTTTCTGCAGCTTCTGAGTAATCAATCTCTGCAGCCGCTTCCTCTGCCTGAGCCGTGGCCACGGTCGCGGTCGCCGCCTCCCGACTCTTCGACTCTTCGTGGAATCTCTCCAGGCTCCTGGAAGGAGAGCCGCTCCTCCACTTGTTCTCGAAGCTTCTCCCCACAGACACTTGCAGAGAGGCACTTGGTTCCTGAGGCAGCGCTGCATTCGTTTGCCAGGAATTGGGGGTGCAGCCTTTGTTCTTGACAGCTGCTTGGCCAGTGAAGGTGGAGGGGAAAGTGAATCCGTATTGTGGGGTGTTACCCCTTGTCTTCCGGGCTCTGGAAACTTGGTCCCTTTGCTGGGTGCTGGGGATCGCTCAGGCACCAGGACTGGCCACTGGAGGGAACATTAACGTCAGTAATTTTTTGCGAGTTTACAAAGTGCTACCCACTGCATTGGGAATTCCCTTGAGGACATTCCCCCAAACCTTTGTGAGGTGGGGATTTACAGGAAAATCTTCCTTTTCCCTGTGCAAAGCTGAGATTCGGGCTTACCTGTTTCTTTCTCGAGTTTGAGGGTAGAGCCAGGGTCTGAACTCTGGTGTGGGTGCCTCTCACAGGTGTGTTCTCAACTCCCAGCCAAACAGAAGCATGGAGACTAGGCATGCTTCGGAGTAGATGTTAGCTTGTAAAATTGGTAACAATGTACCCTGCACATTTCTATTACAGGTGCTAAAATAAGAGTGAATTGTTAGCCCTGGCAAAAGAGGCTTTGAAATAATCTGAATTTTGTTCATCTCTACTTTAAAATCCCAATTCAAACATTTTTCTTGCAAAAATCAACAGTGACATTTTGCAGAGAAAACATATTAAAACTTGAGAGAAGGTATTGCAAGAACCCACTGCAAATCTCAGACTAAATGGAATCTCAGTTACAACAATTTTTTATTTTAACACAGAAATTTTCCAGAATCCTTGGGATGGCACAAGAAGTGTCAACTGGGATTGAGGCTTTTGGTGACACTGGTCCCTTGCAGGGCTGGGCCCCAGGACATTGCTGTGGGGACTCCCTGCTTACCTGAGCTGGCCCCAGAGGAGAATGGACCTTCAGAGGAAGTCAGAGCATAGTGAACAGCAGATTTCTGTGCTGCAAAAACCATTCCTAATTTGATTGTTCCCTAAATGAATTTTCTCTTATTCTGTTTTCTTTTTCCAAAAGCAATGTATGCTCATTACAGAAAGCACAGAAAACTACAAACAAGACAAAGAACATTAGAAACCACTGTAACCACCCCCCCCCACACCAATGCAGACAAATAGCTTAGTTGATCTGTTTTTGCAGTCGATTTCTGTGCTGTGTTCACCCACTTAGATCTATTTCAAAAATGGGATGCAAACTATTACTGTTTTCGCTAAATGACCCAAATAATACTTGCTCAATGCTTCAACATCAAGATGTTGATTTAGAGAAAAAGAATTTAGCAAAAATTCTAATGTTCATGAAAACGTTTCCTTTTTAAAACAAATCTTAAAGTTTCCATTGGAAGAGGATTAGAGAGTCAGTTGTTGGTGTTTGAGTTTTATTCTGGTTTTTCTCAAAGAAGGGCCTTCAGAGCAAAGAGAGGCTATGAGGGTTATCTTTAAATAATAGACCTAAAGACCAGCACAAAACAGAATTTCTGAGTATAAAAATAGGGAACATTTTAGATTAGGGTCACTGGAGCAGACTGAGAAACATTCATTTTGATAATGATTATTAGGAGTTCAGTTTACATGCTGGGTGCTCATGCAAAATAAGTGAGAGAGCTCTGCTTCCAGAGACGCCCTTGGTGGCCACCCTCAGCCTGGGGACTGTCCCCTTCAGTGCATCCTGGGCCACCAGGCCAGCCATCGTTCAGCCAGCAACAAGTAGCAATGCAAGGCTTTGAGCTTTGGGAGTCTTCCTGTGGTTGGTTCTTGACTCTAATGACTTGGTGGTAAAAGTTCCTTTATGAATGTCTTTGGTACCACGCTCATGCTGTGTTTTAAACACCTGCCACAGACGCCTGGACCATCCTGAATCCAATTTTTTTCTTTTGAAACCAGGGTTTCCCAGTTCCTTATTTGAGTAGAGACTTTGCAGTCAGCTTTTATTTTTTCACACTAAGTGGAAGTGGGAAGGAGGACTGCATCTGACCGTTGAATGAAATGACTGACATTGGCTTTGGAAGTGGTTCAGGAGCCCACACCGGGTGCTCAGCTGCTGATGTGACCACCGGCTTTGTATCTGCCTCCTTTACCCCGCCCTGCATTCTTGTGGCTGCACGTGTCCACCCACAGCTCAGAAATAGGTGGTGGAGATAGTGGGGCTTCCGCTCATCTTTCTGGTCGCTGGTCATATGCTACAAACAGAATCACAGAACTTACTGCTGGATGAGGCTTCAGTAGATCCACTAGTTCGTCTGGCAGCGGAGGCATCGAGTGCGTCGGCCGAAGGCAGCTGCTGAGAACTGTATGTGGGTATACCTCACTTCATGGTGCTTTATGTTATTGCTCTTCAGAGGTGCAACCCTTTTACAAGCTGAAGGCAAGACCCTCCACCAGCAGAACGGTTACTACCTGCTTTATTGCAGTGGTCTGGAAGTGAACCTGCGATGCCTCCTAGGTCTGGGTGTATTTGGTTAATACCATGGTAGGCGTAGGGGCAGGAGACCAGTCTCGGATGAAGTAATTGAAATCAAAAGCCCGAGATTGTCTTTCCCATGCCGACTTTAGGTACATTTCCCTGCTATGTTGCCTTGTGCCCGTCCTGAGTATATGTGGGCAAACATGTCCAACCCCAGCATTTGCCTGTCATGGTAGGACTTTTTCCCTTTATCTGCAGGTGGTTTGAACTCGCAAAGAGACTCGATGAAGACGGTAAACTTGAGGTGCTGGATGGCAGTTTCTGAGGGTGCATCATGTCCTCAGTAGGAAATGACAGCAGAGATCACGGAACCTGCCTGCTGATTTTGCAGGTGTGAGGACTGAGGGCTATAGCTGCAGACCGAGTATCAGAAACTGTGTCCTCTTCCCTTAGTTGCACCTGCTTCATAGTTTTGCATAATTCGTCCCGCTTAAGAAACATTAAATAAATTTAACAATGTATTTTGAGCCATCGGGATTCTTAAAAACTTAAAAACTCAAGCAGTTGCCTTTGTCATATGGCCAACTGATCTCTGAGAATCTGTTTGTTTGGTTAGCCACCATTTGCTCATTCAGCGTTGACAGAGTGCCTGCTTGGCCCGGAATTAGGATTAGAGCTTCACGCTGGTAGTTATCAATTTTTGACTTAGAGACAGACTTGCTGAAAATAAAAGTTGTCCACCAGTTGAATAGGCCTCCCTGAAAAGCAGTGAGCTTTTAGCCATCAGAAGCATTTAAGTTTAGGTGTCGGGCGATTCTGTCGGGAACGTGGTCGGGGAGTCTGCATGTGGGAGGCCCCCCAGGTCTAGGATTCTGTGACGTTTGTCCTGGCAGATTGGGATAGTCCAGGATTTGAGTTGCTGTGTAAATTCCCTGTCCCCTGCTCACTGGGGTTTCCCATTATGGCTCCTCCCCCTATGCAGGCGGTTTGATTTCAGGAGGTTTAGACAGCACCCTGCAGTCAGCTGCCGGAATGCAGCAGGTGCTACAGCTCCCCGGGGCCACACACATCTAGGACTGATATTAATCATTAACATGATGGTGTTCACCCAGGCAAACAGACTAACTGGGAACAGAAACGTGCATTTGGCAGGTGGCCCTGCACAGAGACCGATCGTTTTCACAGGTTGAAAGGTGAAATGCCAAGGTCAGTGAGTGAACTGTGTTCTGAATGTGGACTCTGAGTTTAAAGTTAGTTTTGAGACGTGCACAGCAGTCCAGCTTCCCTTTTCATACCTGGCATCCCTTAATTTGTGAGTGGGTTGATGAGATGATTCGGTATAATGATTGGGTGTTATTTTTGACATAGGACAACATGTATTTTGCATTTATAAATGAAAGCATGCCTCATCTTACTCAAATACTGATCAGAAAGGTGGGCTGTTTCAGAGTGGTCAAATGAGAAAAAAAGCAAACATAGAAATAGATTGGGGTTTTCTGTTTTCTAACACACTGGAAACTTAGCATTATGACAGCTCTTTTGTGATTGCAAACCCTCTGATAAAAAAGTGTGTCCTTTAGCGAGATGTTTAAAATTGAGCTATAATTGACAATGCCATTGTATCAAGTTCAGGTGTTCAACGTAATCATTTGTATGTGAATATATTGTGAAATGATCGCCACAGGTCTGGTCACCATCTGTCACCTTACATGGTAACAAAAGTTTTCTTTTCTTCGGATGAGAACTTGTAAGATCTGCTCAGTGCATTCTTCCTCTTTCCCTGAGTGCTTTTCGTGACAGTCACAGGCTCGGCGCAGTGAGGCGGGAGACTGCTCTCCCTGGGCGGGTAATAATCTGCTTTCAATGCAAGCAGTAGGTTTGGGGGCCTTAAGTCACCTTGACTTTTACTAACCTTTTGTTTCTCTTTGGTTCTAGAATTCTCTTCTGGAGACATTACACTTATCCACACGCTCATTCCTTTCTATTTATTCCTTTGTTCAAGAACATTTTTGAGCACCTGCTGCATGCACTGCACTGGTGCACACAGTGGGGTGTTGAAAGAGGTATTAGATGGTCGTCAAGGACCATCCAGCCTCAAGGGACGACCCAGTGAAGACGGGTGTTCTTCCAGGTGGTTTAAAGCGGTCCTGAGATGGGAGTGTGCATCCTACGGCCCATGGGCCACATGCAGCCCAGTATGGCTGTGAATGTGGCCCAACACAAAACCGTAAATTTGCTTAAAACATCATGAGATTTTTTTTGTAATGATGTGTCACAATGTATGTGATGTGTGGCCCAAGACCACTCTTCTCCTTCCATTGTGGCCCAGAGACGCCGAAGATTGGACACCCCTGCTAGAGCTTAATGGCCACTCCTAGGATGCTTCCTCAGAAGGTGTTTCAGGCTTTCCTGTGTCTTTCCAGTCCTGACGCCTGACCGCCAGTGTTTCTCCGCTCAGCAACCCCACAGCTGGGTCTGTGTGCTGGCTGCCAGGGTCCTGTTCCCAAAGCTCGGTTCTGATTAGGTCATCGGTGCTCTGTGCAAGGACGCGTTGTCCTGCAAGCAAATTCTTAGCATTCCTTTCCAGGCCTTCCATAAACTGGTCCCTAAATCCCGAAAATGGACTCGATCTTTTATCGCACGTGTTGTTTTGTCCACGAAGAAGAGGTGGGATCTATCTTCTTTGCCCCATCTCTATGCATCAGAACGTCATCCTGCATTTAAGATCTGGCCAGTTCGATTTCCCAGCTCCCCCTGGCCCCTGCAACCCTCTACTCTCCCCTCTCTTCCTGTTAGAGTTTGTTGTGAGTGTAACCTGCTTTTCCTCCTGCATGAACTCCTTCGGCTCAGAGAAGCCGTCTTCTGACCCCTCATCTGTGTCGTAGGCTCATGGTGTACCCTACTGTCACCAAATTCCACTGAACTCTTTATTATAGTTCCGACCGAGAAACCCAGTGGGTAGATTAACCACCTGTTATTTTTATGTCTTTTGAAATCCATCAAAGAGTTCTAGAAGTTCATTTCAGTTCAAATGTTCACTGAGATGCTTAACCTGGGTTGCTAGGTGCCATAGTAGCTCTTTAAGATAAAAAAAAAAAAAGTAGAACATTATCCACACCCTCTAGAAGCCTGTAGTTCAGTGGCAAAAGAGAATGAATTCTTACAATGTTCCGGGAGGTTGACATTGGCATACACCAAAATCATTCAAGAGTAACCAGCACCTCACAGACACTCACTGACTATTTTAGCTGGTGAATGGGTGGATAGGTGGAAGAAGAAAGAAGGAGTTCTGTAATTTATAGTTTACCTGTTGCAGCGTTTGCTCCTGGGTGTAATAATTTTGAAGATAATTCACTCGAGTGTTGATTCCCACACTTGTACATAAAAAGTGCTGCTGTTCATCTGGGAAGAGTGATTCTACTTGTCCATCTGCACAACCTCAGACTCACTTCCTGGCTGTGTGGTGCATTTGCTTAACTTCTCCAGTATTCTCTCTCAGGCAGCTCCGTGGTGCGGGACACACGCTTCCCAGGCGGGGGGAGGCCTGCAGCTGTCTGGGGAGGATCCGTACCCACGGCCTTCTCTGCGCAGCCAGCTCATGGGCTTTGGGACGAGTTCTGAACCGTTTCCCAGCCATGCAGCTTTTTTTGTGGGTCTTTCTTTACTGGACTTAAATAGTGATTGGAATGAAAGAAATGGACAAATTATATTATTTTAGTGCAATTGTTGTATTTTCTTGACTTTATGATTTGGGATTACCTAAGAACATTCACTCAAATGTTTATTGTATGAAATGCATTTGGAAGTTCTCAAAAACAGCACAAGGTGATCTATAAGAAAAGGCCTTCAGAATACCCCTGTTCTTCCCATTTGCTGAGGCCGAGTAGGGCTCAGTGGAAAAAAACGAGATGCCCCAAGGGGTTACTTAGGCTGATCTTGGGATAAATTTATATTGACACTGCTTTTAAACTTTTATTTTGCTTCTTAATGAGCAAAAAGATCCTTTAAAAAATTTTTTTATTTATTTGTTTTTAGAGAGAGGGGAAAGGAGAAAGAAAGAGGAGAGAAACATCAATGTGTAGTTGCCTCTCTTGTGACCCCTACTGGGGACCTGGCCCACAACCAAGGTATGTGCCTTGACTGGGAATGGAACCAGTGACCCTTTGGTTCACAGGCCGGCACTCATTCCACTGAGCCACACCAGCCAGGGCCGAAAAGATCTTTTTTAAAATGAAAAACAATATCCAGCCCTGAATGGTGTGGCTCAGTTGGTTGAGTGTCGTCTCACAAAGCCAAGCATCACTGGTATAATTCTCGTTCAGGGCACGTGCCTGGGTTTCGGGTTCAATCCCCCGTCCGGGTGAGTCTGAAAGGCAACTTATCAACATTTCTCTCTTGCATCCATGTTTCTCTCCTCTTTCTCCCTCCCTTCCCCTCTCTCTAAAAATAAAAAAATAAAAAAAATAAGAAAAATATCCTATCCAAATTAGGAGACTGCCTTTCCCAGCAAAATGAATAATTAGTAATCATTACAGAGCCAGGGAAGGGGTGAGTCAACCTGAAATTCAGAGGAGGGAAACACATTCTTTTGGATGTGCCTTTGCATTAGTTGGCATTGAATTTCTTGAGGGCAGGCCTTTTCTTGTTTACCTCCTTATCATTTGTGTTAGGCCCATAGAAGAAATAGAGGCTCATTGAATTACATTAGTTTAGGATTACATGTAATGTGGCCACATGGCACGTGGGAGAATGGCTGCCCACCCACTGGTAGCTGCTGAAATGCCACGTGGAGAAGGGAGGGCGGGACACTTGTCTTAAAGTTGCTTCTGCAGGCAAGCAGTGCTGTTTACATAGACTGCATGTTCGAGGTCAACCTCAGTGGCAGAAACTTCTAAAGGAATGGCCATTCACACATTGCAGAAGAGGAAAATGTCAGCTGGCCACGCCTGAGCACATGGTCATTATTTTAATTTGGAGTGGCTTCAGAGGACAGTGTCACCAGCAGCTGGCACATCCTGTCACTCATGACATCATCTCTTACATGACTCGATGCGAGCGCCTGAAACCCCAGACAGGTGCTTCCGAAGGCAGCACTGATACAGTGCAAAGGCAAATTTCACTTAAATCATGATCAAAGTACTTTGAGTTACCTGTCATTGTTGTGGATTAGTGACGGCTAACCACGACTGGCCGAGTGGCTGGCTGGATGGGACACTGGACTGGGGGTCAGGAAGCTGGGCTGGTCCTCCAACCTCTGTGGATCTCAGCATCCTTTCTCGTGGAAACATGGACGCTCATGTCAGCCCCCGATGTAGAATTGTGGGGAATTGTCTAATACAAGCATTTCCATAAGAGCTCCTCATTGTCTGTACTATTTATGTGTAAAGAGTTGCTTGTATTATAAATGTGGTGATATTGCCTCTGACATAAGTTCTGCCTATAATCCCAGTTTGCTGGATAGCTTGTCCCTCACACCCTAATTCAGGCCCCGGTCCCTTGTCTGAATCAGCCTGGCGTCTCTGCAGCCAGTAGATGCTGGCTTGTCATTTGCCTCCTGCACAGGAGGCTGTGGCATCGTATTAGTTTGGTCAGGTTGGATGTTGAGGGAGGGTTTGGGTTTGGGAATCATACGGGGTGTGTCATGAACTTGTGCTTAATTGACTTGTTGAAGTTGGTCTGCTCCTTTTCCTTCCCTTCCCCCTTCTCCGCCTCCCCCACTTCCGGGTCTCAGCCTCAGTACTGTTGCGCGTTCTCTGCTGTGTCTGAGATGGGCTGTTCTGACGCCAAGCCTAGCTCCGCACGAGAGTCGAGAGGGATGCAGGCGGAGTCACAGGGGAGATGGGAACAAGACCTCGTAGAGGGTGTACTACTGCTCAGGCCAGCTTCGGCACGCTTTCGGAGCAGGAGTGCCACCCAGCTCCTCTACAAGGCAGCCTCGGCGTCTGTCTGTTCTGCGGGTCTGGGGGCACCCGGCTCAGGCCCCCAGAGTGTGCCATCAGGCTTCTCTGGTTTGTGACCGTTGATCTGACAGGGGCTTTGCAGAGCCCTTCGGGAGGGTTTTGATCCTTCCCTTGCACCAGTGCTTTGATGCCACATTTTGCAGCCTGAAAGCAAATGCTACCCTGCCTTGTATGCTTTCTAGGCCCCAGTGATGCTTCTCATCTTGGGGGGGGGCACACTGCCATTGACGGGCCTGCAGGGGAAGGGCTGGCACTGTTGAGGTGCCATCTGAAGTGCCCTCACCGTCAAGGGGAGTGGTTGCTTTGGCACAGGCGGTGCTCTGGGTGTCCTGGTGCCACCTGCGCTGAGAAGGCCTGATGTGGATGACGGGTTCGGAATGGGTCAGGGAGCACAAAGTTTGGCTAAAAGAACTTACATATATGTGGGTTGGCTGTGAGGGGAATTCTGGTTCTAGACCCAGTCAGTCTTTGCCTTTCAAGCTGTGATTTAATCTTGGATTTGTCTTCATAAAATTGCCATCTGTTCGAAAGGTAAGGTCGGTGGCCTTCTCCCTTAGGACATGGTTTGGATTTGGTGTCTCGGACTCTCGGAGAGCTGACCTCTCCTCTTGCAGAAAATAATTCAGTGTTCTTGCTGGTATCATTTCACACCTGAAGGGGGCACTCTAACCTCAGGAGGAGCTCTGCGCCAGCAGCAGCAGTGGCCTGCTGTCAACGCTCAGCACGGAGGTTCGCCCACTCCCTTGGCTTCTCCCGTGTTTGGTCTCCAGCGAGAAAATAGTCACCGTTCCCAGTGACTTAATAAACCTCTATAAAAATGAAGCCCGAGTGCACAGTGGGACCGAGGGCACCCGGCTGCTCCCTTTCCCACTGAGCCTCACGGCTCCCTGTAAGTTTCTGGAACTGTCCCCCAGCAGTTTTCACGGAGGGGGAACTTCTGTGAGGCTGGGGACTTGGCAGGCCAGCTGGCTAATCCTTTGGGTGTTCTTTAGACATTGTCTGCAGTGAGTGTGGGAGACAGAGGCCCTTCCGTGCAAAGAGAATGCCCGCTTGTTCCCTGGAACCCCGGAGGAGCCAGAGTCAAAGGGGCTTTTTGTTTCACCCGCAGAAGCCGCCCGAGAAACCCTGGCTTCGGATGTGCCTGTGCAGCCTCATTGTCCCCTCGGATCTGGCCGTGCTCCGGCCTCCGGGGAGTGAGGCAGTAACTGCAGGAAAGAAAGAGACGAAGCGGTGCCGCTCTCGGGGGCTGGGGGCTCGTGCACACGCTGCCGTGTGCGCAGGCGCACAGGCCAGCGCTTCCCCTGCATCTGGGCGCCCAAGCGCTTGGAGCCCTGCGCTGTTGCTGGGGAAGGTAATGATCGCTGTTACTCCGAGAACCGACCGTGGTCGTAGAGTACAGGCCTGAGTGCAGCCCCATCTCCTCGTAGGCACTCAGTATTGCCGTTAGGGGCTATTACTGGATTTCAAGTCTCTGCCAGAAAGTCTGCCACTTACTAGGTATACGACCCGCAATAAGCCATTTCATTTCTCTTATTTCTAAGGCAGTACTCTTATTTCTGGGACTGTTGGGAGGATTACATGAGATAAGACACGTAGAGGGGTTAGAAAACAGTAGCATATTAGAACAGGTGGGCTGCAGCTTACACCTGTGCAGGCGATGTCCCGCCAGGGTACCTGTCAAATGTGGGCGGGGCTGACGTCCAGAGTGGGCCCTGGAGCGGAGGAGCACGCTCCTCTTTCTGACGCATTAGGAGGGGCCTCCTTTTCTAATTTACCTTCCCTGGGGCACTTCTTTTCATAGCTCATCACCCCAGAGGGGAGAAGGTTACCTTGTGAAAACTTTGCTCAATGGTGTTGGTACCGAATGTGCTAGCAACACGCTGTCAACTAGAGGAGGATGCTATTATTAGTGCAGTGGACAGAACCTTCTAGATGGAGGGTGCGACTTACTTTACCTGGCTGCAACTCTGCCATTTCACTGACGGACACGATTACCAAAGTCAGAGGAGTGATTATGCTATTTCTTCAATCCTAAATTTTCTCCAGGATTTTCCGCGAGCCAAGAGCTCTGCTCCCCTGCCTTCCAAGGCCCTCCTCACCTGTCCTCCGGAAGGGACGTTTTGTAGCACAGGGTAGGCGTACAGGCTGGTCATGCGCTTCCGGTCCTCGCCCACTCTGTGTGTGCTCTTTGCTGCTGGGGCCGGGGTCTGAAAGTGACACCAGCCTGTCTCCCTTGCCCGTTCCCTTCCTGTTGGATTCTGCCTCTAGGGGTCCTAGTGGGAACCTGGTGGGGACCTGCCTGGGCAGCAGGAGGAGAGCTCCCTGGTTCTGAGTTTTGCGGTGGGGCAGTTGCAGGTGAGGGTGCATGATGTGGGTCTCCAGCAGCTCCGACAGGTGGCCCTTTCCCCTGGGTCCTGAACCCGCGCACACCCACGCATACAACCTCTTCAACTGAGCAGCAGACCGAGCTGACTTAGGAACGAGGCGTTAACATCTCGTCTCTGCTGTTCTCCCTTCTTCCTCTTTGCTCCTGTCGCCTTTGTTCTCGCCAGTTCTCTGCATGCCTTTGCGACCACCTCCCTGTATGTTTTTTTATGAACAGTTGAGTTTATTTCAACAGCAAGTATGGAACTTGTGCCTTAGGCAAGAGTTCTACAGCAGTTATATTTGTAGGAACAGACAGTTTCCTACACTGCCCAATATGTGAAAGTCATTTCGCACTTTCCTCAGCACTGACCAACGCGCAGACTCCGTGCATATTCGCTTCGATCTGTCTACCGAGTAAACCCAAGCTGCTCTGGAAACTGCGGCGTCTGAGTGGGGGAGGGAGACCCTCCAGGAGTCACAGTCAATTCCATCTTGAAGTGGGGATGGGGAGAACCTCTTAAGGGACATGAAAGAGACATGACAAGGTCAATAGCAGGATCAATAATACAGTTCATGTTCCAACATAGCTTTATTGCTTTTAAATAAATACAAAACACAGTCATTATGAAAACATCAAGCCTGAAAAATAAATGGCTGAAGAAGAAATGATCACTAAAGTCCCCCCCCCTTCTCACTGTTAATTCTGAGGTGAACATCCTTCCAGAGGGTTCTCAGAGCCCATGTTGCCCAGACGGGATTATGTCGCCTCTTGTTTCCTAGGCTAACTTTTTCCCACTTGTCAGTATAGCACAGACACCTTTCCGAGTCATCAAATGTTGCTTCACATTAGTATTTCTAACAGTGACAGAGATCTTGGTGTTTGTTCCATGACTCAGTCATTGTGTTGTCCTCAGCTGACGTGCTTACAGTAAGTTGTCGCCCTTTGGATCGTGCTGATTTTTATTCTGTTCTTGTATTCGTGGCGATGCTAGTGCTTTAACGGGTATTCTGAGCTATCCGTGGCTTAAAACCTTAGAAGTGGGTTTCTCTCCCAGGCAAGGCTCAGGACCCCTTGCCATTTGCCGCTATTACCTTGAGGCACCAGGCTGGGTTGGAGGGGCTGCTCAGCCTCGCATGGCCACTCAGAGACTCACATCGACAAAGGTCCTGCCACCTTAGGCACGTGGCTTCCAAGTATGCCCTGGTCTTTGCCACCCAGCCAGCAGAAAATGGAAAAGAGAGAGAAGACTTCAGAGGAGGTTTTTATGCATCAGAACTGGAAGAGGCAGATACTGCTTCTGCTCATGTTCCATTGGCCAGAGTTAGCCACATGGCCACACGAAGCTGCAGAGGAGGCTGGGAACTGTCACCAGCTGTGAATGCAGGAGGAAAAGGAAGTAGGTTTGGTGAATAGTAGCCAGTCTTTCTCTACTGGCCACCAAATTCCTGTTTCACTTCCCCTCTCAGGTTTGGGACCCATGTACCACCCCCAGAAGGAGACACCGTAAGT
>PVIA01003077.1:0-10000 GCA_004024845.1 Tonatia bakeri
GTGAAAGACAAACACCATATGATCTCACCTATAAATGGAACCTAATCAACAAAACAAACAAATGAGCAAAACAGAACCAAAGACATGGAAATAAAGAACAAATTGACAGTGATCAGAGTGGGGCAGGTGGGGAGAGGGATAACAGGGGAAAGAAGGGGAATGGGCAAGTCAAGGAACATGAATAGAGGAGTCATGGGCATAGACATTTCTCCAAAGAAGATATACAAAGGCCCAATGAACACATTAGAAACCACTCAACACCATTGGTCACAAGGGAAATGCAAATCAAAACCACAGTGAGATACCATTTCACACCTAATAATTAAAAAGTCAGATAATAACAAGTGTTGATAAGGATGTGGAAAGACTGAAACTATCCAACACTACCGGTGGAAATGTAATTGGTGCACCTGTTTTAGAAGTTTGGCCATTCCTCAAAAAGTTAAATATAACTATCATATATCTCAGTAATAACATTACTAAGTATATATCCAAGAGAAACAAAAACCTATGTCCACAAAAAACGTTGTACAAGGATGTTCACAGCAGCATTGTGCAAAATGAGGCAACTAAAAAGTCTATCATATGATGAAGGGGAAAACAAAATATGGTATATCCATACAATGAAATAATAATTGGCAATAAAATGAAGCACTGATTCATTCTACAACATACATTAACTTTGAAAACAGTATGCTATGTGAAAGTAGCCAAACATAAAATGCCACATAAAGTAAATTAGAGGTTGCCTAAGACTGGGAAAGATGAGGAAAATGGGAAGATAATACATAAAGTAGGTTGATTATCTTTTGGGGGTGATAAAATGTTCTAAAAATGATAGTGGTGACAGGTGCACAACTCTGTGAATACACTAACAAACAAATTAATTGCAGATTTTATTATTTTTTAAAGATTTTATTTATTTTTAGAGAGGGGAAGGGAGGGAGAAAGAGAGGGAGAGAAACATCAATGTGTGTTTGCCTCTCAAGCACCCCCTACTGGAGACCTGGCCCACAATCCAGGCATGTACCCTGACTAGGAACTGAACCAGCAACCCTTTGGTTTTCAGGCCAGCACTCAATCCACTGAGCCGCACCAGCTAGGGTGAACTGCAGACTTTAAATGGGTAAGTTGTATGGCATGTGAATTGTATCTTAATAAAGATGTTAACAAAAAGAAAAAAATTAAAAAGCTTGTGACCACAAAATCAGATACTGGGGAAAGTTGTGAGAACTGGACACATCCAAATGTGGACTCTATTTGACTTATAATTTAATACTGCTTTAACAATAATTTTCAGTACTAAGGTAAAAATATCCTCTTGGATTTAAAATTTCAAAATAAAATCAGTAATGCATATCACTACAGATATTTAAGTTCCCTTAAAACAGTAAAAGAAACTTGCTAGGACAGAGTGGCAAGTTGCCAGACTACTGAAATGAAACCTCAAAATGGTCTTATTTGATTTACAATGTTGAAATAATTAAAAAAACAACAGATTTGTTACCACCACCTTAAACAACTGGGAAGTCAGAGATCCCGTACAAGTCTGGATCTCTGGCTCCTCTTGGATATTTTCATCAGGGAACACTGGGGCTGTACTCTCACTACAGAGTGGAGCTACATAGTGGCTAATGACTGTTTTAATGAGTCATGTGGTATTTGCTCCAGTTCCCATGACTCCCTGTTCCCCCAAACTCAGGCCTTATGCTCGACCCCTGTTTTTTATTATCTTTACAGAACAGTGGTTCTTATTCAGAATATAAGGGAAAATCAGAAACCACTGTGACTAGCAATGAGTTTCAACATTCATAAACCTGTTAGGTTACCAAACTTCCCTAGGAAATGAAAGCAACTGGGATTGGACAGATTACCAGAAAGAGGCACATTCCATAACAAACTGTAATTCAGAGACTTAGAACAAGGGTTGACAAACTATCTCCAATACTCAAAATTTGGCCTGCCATCTGTTTTTGTATGGTCTAAAAGTTATGAATGATTCTACATTCTTAAATGATTTTTTAAAATTATATTTCATGATGTGTAAAAATCATATGGAATTCAAATTTCAGTGTCCAGAAATAAAGTATTATTGGAATACTGCCACATATTCATTTATGTATCATCTATGGCTGTTTTCATGCAATGACAGCAGAGATTAGTTTTGACAGAACTGTGTGGCCACAAAGCCTAAATTACATACTATTTGGTTCTTTACAAAAGTGTTGCTGAACCCTTACTTGAAAGACTTCTACTTAACTCTATCCAACCCCTACTTAACTATCTTAGCACTTATCACATTACACTGAAACCGATTTACTTGATAAATCCTAAAGTTCCTTAAAGATTAGGTTGTACTCATACTGTATTTTTTATTTTTTAAATATATTTTATTGATTATTCTATTACAGTTGTCCCATTTTTCCCCTTTCATTCCCCTCTGCCCTGCATACCCCTCCCACCCACATTTCCCCCCTTCAGTTCATGTCAATGGGCGGTATATGCAAGTTCTTTGGCTTCTCCATTTCCTATACTATTCTTACCCTCCCTCTTTCTATTTTCTACCTACCATCTATGCTACTCATTCTCTGTACCTTTTACCCCTCTCTCCCCCTCCCACTCCCCTGTTGATAACTCTCCATGTGATTTCTATTTCTGCGGTTCTGTTCCTGTTCTAGTTGTTTGCTTAGTTGCTTTTGGTTTTGTTTAGGTGTGGTTGTTAATAATTGTGAGTTTGCTGTCATTTTACTATACATGTTTTTTTAATCTTCTTTTCTTAGATAAGTCCCTTTAACATTTCATAAAATAAGGGCTTGGTGATGATGAACTCCTTTAACTTGACCTTATCTGAGAAGCACTTTATCTGCCCTTCTATTCTAAATGAAAGCTTTGCTGCATAGAGGAATCTTGGATGTAGGTCCTTGCCTTTCATGACTTGGAATACTTCTTTGCAGCCCCTTCTTGCCTGCAAGGTCTCTTTTGAGAAATCAGCTGACAGTCTGATGGGAGCTCCTTTGTAGGTAACTGTCTCCTTTCCTCTTGATTCTTTTAGCATTCTCTTTATATTTAATCTTGGGTAACTTAATGATGATGTGCCTTGATGTGTTCCTCTTTGGGTCCAACTTCTTGGGATTCTCTGGGCTTTCTGGAAGTCTATTTTCTTTGCCAGACTGGGGAAGTTCTCCTTTATTATTTGTTCAAATAAGTTTTCAATTTCTTGCTGTTGTTCTCCTTCTTCCGGCAGCCCTATAATTTCGGTATTAGAGCGTTTAAAGTTGTCTTAGAGGTTTGTAAGACTCTCATTTTTTTTTTTTGAATTCTTGTTTCTTCATTGTTCTGGTTGGATGTTTATTTTTTCCTTTTGTTCCAAATTGTTGCTTTGACTCCTGGTTTCCTTCCTGTCACTGTTGGTTCCCTGAATATTTTGCTTTATTTCTCTTTGGCTATCCTACATTTGTTTTTTTCATTTTTCGACTGAGCTCAATCAGTTCTTTGAGCATTTTGATTACCAGGGCTTTAAATTCTCCATCACATAGTTTGGCAATCTCCCAGTCGCTTAGTTGTCTTTCTGAGGTTTTGCTCTGTTCTTTCATTTGGGCCATCCATATTTCTTTGTCTTGGCACAGCTGATAGGTTATAGGGGGTGGGGCCTTAGATATTCACTCAGACAGGGCAACCATCCACCACTGAGGGGCTGCCTGTGGGGGAGGGGCCAGAGAGGGAACAGTGCTGCTTGCCTCCTCCTCTCTAGCGTACTTTCCAATGGACTCTCCTATGAAACTGGGAGTTTCTCCCACTGCAACAGCCACCAGCCAGTAGTCCACAGTCAACTCTAAGTCTCAGTTTCACCTTCAGCCAGCCCCGCCTGGGCAGCCTACCACCTCGCCACAGCCAGCCCTGCCTGCCTGGTCTGCTGCCTTACTGGTTTGGTTGTTCTGGCTGATTTTTTCTTTAATTCCTTAGTTGTCAGAGTTCCATGCAGTTTGATTTTCTGGCACTTTTGGTTGTTTATTGACTTTAGATTGGTTGTTATCCTCCTTTTAGTTGTGCAAGGAAGTGAAGGGTTTCTACCTACATCTCCCCATCTTGGTGGGAACTCAATCTAATAAAAAAATGAAAGACAATTAGAAACTCCAGGGAAAGTACCCCCCCACACACAGACGGAGTTATGGTTATTATATGAAGCAACTGATGAAAAGGAAAATTCATTTAATCTGGATTTATAAGAATAATCTTCTCTGGGCAGCATAGAATTTATTAAGAAAGAAACATAATCCTATACTACATACCATATTTTAAATGATGTAATTATAATCTATTTTATTCATTTTCAACTTTTAGAATAGACCTATGAGCAAAATACATCTTTCCTCACTTGTTTGAAATATTCATTTGTTTTTAAATTTGTTTAAAGCTAAGAATGTCTACCAAATTTTTTCTAATAAAAATTTTGAGATGACTGGCCAACCAATGAAACCTCAGTATTTCATAAAAATTATACCACCACCTGTGTCATCAATTTCTTGTCTTAAACCCCTCTGTTTGAAATCCCTAGTATGATTTCCTTTCTCCTGATATGGTTCTCTTCTACTGACATAACTGATCAATTTTCCTGTCTCTGAAGAAATAAACAATTATTTTTTAGATTTTTATTGTATGAGAGATGAAGAAAGTAAATTGATTGAAGACACAAAGACTTTTGTTTACTTTATTGCATTCAATATTGAATACTTACAATCCTATTAAGTATCATTCCCACTTTATAGTCTCTTAATTATACTTCCCCACAATGTTTTTGAAAGTCTTTAGAGTCAAAGCAAACTGAACCAGGATTTATCAATATTTCAAAATGAATAAAATACAAGCTAACATACTTCACATATTTTATAAAACTTTGGTCAAAAATGATAATACTAATGAAAATTAAGTTGAAGACAGCAACACTGATGAAAGAAGTCAGGTTGGATAAATAATTTTTGATATTTTAGCATTTCAATGGTCATCACTGAATCTGCTCCTTACACACTAGCCTTGTGGTGAAGTTCAATCAACAGTTACCACTGATAGTTACAATACTGGTATCCCATGAAATATGATATATAATAGATTTAGGAAAAAGTTTGATCCATTCAAGATAGGCTAAAATTAAAGCAGTTAACACATACTAACCATTTACTATGAGCCGAACGCTACATCAAAGCATGCTACCTGCATAGTCATTCAATCCTCAAAACAACCTTATAAAATGGGTACCACTGTGAGTCCCATTTTAGTACTAACTACACTGAAATTCATGGAGTTTGTCCAATTTCTCACAGCTGTTAAATGCCATAGAACTGTTTTATTCCAAAGTCATACTTAGCCACTGTGATAAACTTTTTATTTTTCAAAGTAAATCTCAAGCATTTGAACACTTAAAAAAGTTAAAATGCATTCATATGTGAGAGGCACTGTTGGTTACCTAACCAGAAGCAATTCTTACTTGCCAACAGAATCTAATGTTGATTATCATCATCCAAGAAACCATGTCCTTCAAGGGAAGAAGCCAATAATAACGGTCTTACTCCCTTTGCCAAGTGATAGTTTAGGCGCGTGTTAAGTGACCCAATTCTGGCCAAAGCTACAAAAGGGCCATCTGCTGGGGCTTCTGAGAAGATTGTCATTCTTCCTAAATTCTATATAAGGAGATATAATTCCCTTTTTTCCCTTGGATACTGTCACCTGTGTGTGACACCTGCCACTTGGGGCAGGCACCTTGGGATCATGAAAAGATCCAGCCTAAAAGGACAGGTCAGTCTGGGATGTCAGAGAACTTGAATTTTTGATAATGGTATTAAACTACTAAAATAACCAACCCTGAAAACATACGATCTCCAGATTTCTTATGTATAAGATGATAAACATCTGTGTAGTTGACTTTCTATTACTTTGAAGCTACAAGTGTCTGAAGTGGTGATCATTAACAGCAGAAGGCTGTTTTGCAGATACAAAAATGCTTTCTTACTTTGAGCTAATTCACTCTAAAGTAAATAAATCACTTAGAAACTGAGAAAGTGCATCAACAAATAAACATGAAAACAGAGGAAATTTCCTATGTGATACTCAATTTTATATTTCCACTCTATTAAGAAGTAGTCCCTGTAAATTTTATGCAAGAGTCTTTATTTCAAACATTAAATTAGTGTAAAACTTAAAAATGTTGGTTTTTCATGGTACAATAACCATGGTACTTACTGGAAGCTAAGAGCCATAGTAAATAATGCTACCTTTCATCTATATCATATTTTCAATTTATAAAGTACATCTATAACTTACAGGATATCAGATATTAAATAGTAAATAGTAAATATCAATACCACTAAAATGGTAACTTACAGGAAAGTAGGCATTAAGTAAATAATAATGTCTATAAACTATTATGGGGGGGGTAAGATGTTTACTGGCATTACAAAGGAAACACTATGGCACCAGGAAAGTATCCACATACAACTTGGAACTTAGTTAACATCTTATCAGGTGAATTTAAATTTATCTTCCCTGATGAAGAGGAACAAAGTATTCAAGATCAGGAAAAGGAGCCACTTGACTTAAGTAAAGTAGGCAACAAGTTTTTCTGCTAAACATTATGAAGAGAAAGCATTCTACAGAAATCAGAGTAAAAGACTGTAGAATGAATCTTAGGTTTTTGAACACCAGGGGTTTTAGTAATATGACTCCAGAAACAGAAGAAATGATGTCATTACAAAAAAATTGTTAGGACAAAAATACCAATAAAGATGCAGGGGAAAAAATCAATTCATTTCAGAAAATCTAAGGACTGCAAATTGGAAGCAAACTGCTCAGCCACCCCAATTAAAAATTCTCACTAGTTCCTTAGTGAGGAAGAACTAAAGACTGATATCAGAATCTGATGATTTAGTGGTTATGGTCTATATAGTAAACCACATGTGGTTAAAATTCAGTGAGTTTTAGTCATTCTCTGTTAATTCTTTGGTAGTCACTAAAAAGTCAAGTTGAGATTTTGGCAGCCAGCAAAACCGAGGAAGAATTTGTTATAAAATATTTTCTTAACAAAATGAATAAAAGTGTGCTACACACAAACACATATAAAATAAGATGGGGCTGGAAATGACATTTGCTCTGAGTGGAATGCCTTCTCTCCTCTTCATCCTCTTTCCCCACCCCATTTATTCTTCAAAACTTATATGTCCTGGTCTTCCAGAAGGACCACTCTAACCCCTATCTTTATCACTTCCTAAACTGCCAGTGTGGATGCTTTCTATGGATCTTTATAGCATATTATCTTCATCATAGATATGGTCATAATGGGTTAAATTTTTGTCTACTTCCTTACTTGACCCTGAATGCCCTGAGTACTGGAAATGTGACCCCTATCAGCACCTATCAGAATGTGTGCCTCTCAGATATGTTTACTGAAAGGATTCACAATAACCCTGAGAGGTAAGCAGGGCAATTATCTATCATCATCCCCATTTTCAAATAGGAAACTGCAATTCAAAGAGGTGAAACGACTCACCGAAAGGCAAGCAGTCCTGAAAATGGTGACATCATGACTTCTAACTTCAAATGTCATTACTTTCTAACACATAGTACTATCTCATGTTTAAAGTAAATAAAGCCATTTTCAAATTAAAAATTTCTTTTACCTGTTCCAAAAGTAAAAGCATTCCATGGTTCAAAATCTGAAGAGTATAAAATAATACAAAGTGAAAAGGCAACCAACTACCCACAACACCAAGTCTCCAGCCACTCAGTTCCCACCACTGGAAGCAACATGTTATCAATTTCTTGTCTCTTCTAAATGAAATAAATTAAATGCTTAATTTGATGGTATTTATTACTGTATCTCCCACTACCCATTAATTAATCCGCTAAAATGGAGATGGTTCAAGTTATATTCACTGCTTATGTAAAATTAACTAATTTTAATAAATAAGACAAAACCTGTTTTGTAAACAACTAGAATGATGCATGCCAAATGCAAAATCAACACCACTATGTTTTTTGCAATATTGTGATTTTCAGAGATTAATAAACTGGTTAAGCTCAGGAATTCATAATTTATACAACACAAATGTAAAACTAATTATTTCACTAATCCTCTAAATTGTCCCTTAAAGGTTTTGAAATGTCAATGAAATTGAAAAGTGTGTAGTTATTAAAGGACTAAGGACACCATTGTGAATAGCTTTGACTTGAGTTTGTATGAGAAAGCAACAGTACCTCCCACAGCTACTTCACCTCCATACAACACTCTCACAGTTTTTACAATTTCACTAAATTTATTGAGGTGACTGGTTAATATGATCATACAGGTTTGAAGTATACTTTTCTAAGGTACATGATCAGTGTGCCCATCACCCGAAGTCAAATCTCCTGTCACCATATATTTGCCCCCCTTTACCCTTTACTACCCCCACCACCTTTTCTCTGGTAACCACCATACTATCATCTGTGTCTATGAGTTTCAGTTTTATATCCTACATAAGTGAAATCACATGGTGCTTAGCTGACAATTTTAACCACTACTTAAAATCACAAATCTCCATACATTTGACTTTCTATCTTCTCTCTAGATTCATATTTCTGTCTTTATAACATTTCTATTTAGACACCCCACCAGCAATTAACTGAAGCAGGTTGAAAAGTGAGCTCATAATTATCCTATTCTAAAACAAAACCCCTTTCCCCAAACTGAACTGTGAACATCAGAATCACACAAGTACACAAGTACTGGATAAAGTAGGCCTGACTTGTGAGAAGTTCAAAGAAAAAGAGCTAAGTTGTCTGTACCCTAACCTTTACAAACTAGAGTATTAGCAGAGGAATATCCAATACCATTATTCTATCTTGTGAAATAGTTCAGTTTGGCTAAAACATTCGGACAGATGGTAGACTCCAAACTAATATAGGTTACCACAACTAAAATGGGCAAAGAAAATATAATTTCATACAAATACCTTCAACTGATTGATGATTTTCACTTCTTGTAAATAAAAAAAAGCTTAAGTTAGGATACCTGAATTTTATCAAATTATAAAATAAGCCCTATTTAGTAGTATTTTACATAATAATTATTCTTAGTGATCCATTCACTCAAGTTATTTTTGGAATTACTGCTGAGAAAATTTGAGAGCTGAAACTGGGAGTTCTTAGTTGTAGAGCTCTAGGATCCAGAGAACTTACGACTTTGGGACTGTTTAGATACTTTGAAATGTAACGTGTTTATTCAGCTCGTTGTACTGAGATTTGTTCATCAGGTCAAAACAGTTTAAGAAGAAACATGTACAGAGATTTTTTGTATTTTTATATTGCTGACATTGAGGTACTGTTTAAGCCCTATGTACAGAAGAATGACAGAATATTAATAATCAGTAGCGATAAGCATTAGTAGTAATTTCCATTCAGAAATTACAAGTGAAAACTAATTTTCACTCTGTAATCCTACTGAAAGTTATAATTTGGTGTGATAAAGAGCCCACTTTAATTGTATATTTATTTTGTACTTTACCACATAAAGAATTTTTTAAAACTTAAACCAATTTTCTAAGTCTTTAACTGCTTATATATTACTTTTAAATAATATTTGGTAATGGTACTTCAGAGCTGTATTTGACACAATTTTAATAGCTTGTAAATCTGGTTTGAACATTCAATATAGCAAAATTTCCTCAATTATTCTAACATTAGATTAGTGATCCCCAATGACTCTGAAGCCCTCCACATGTTGTCTATGTCATATTAGTTATAGTCTGTAGCTTTTAAAAGTTTGCATTATCTCTAATATTCACTTTTTTTATGCCATAATTGTTTATTCAGAGTAAAACAGTCATTTTACAGCTTGACTTTCTGAATTCGTCAGTAAATACTGTTTAAAAATTTTGCATTTTCATAACTGGAGCCATACCACCTTTAGCTCTCCTCCCATGAACAACATATGTTAGCATGTAAAAACATGAAAAGCCTCCAACTTTATCTC
>PVIA01003077.1:15000-115000 GCA_004024845.1 Tonatia bakeri
AGCTGTATATATCGTTTTCTTTTTATAGTATTATGGAAAATGAGCACCACAGCAATTCTATAAAAAGTATACAGAAACAAGCAACTGTACTATTTTCCCGGGTAAATTTTATATTATCAGTCTAAATTCATATTGGAGAATAAAATCATTCCTAACTTATACTTGACATTTATTAGGAAATTTTATAAATCCAAAAATTCTGGCTCTCTTTTTCCACATTAAGAAGAAACAAAAAGAGAAGAACATGAAAAAGATATTCAGCTATTCAAACAGAAAACAGAGTTGATATAGCCCAAATATAAATTGTAAATCTAACCCCACCAAACTGGAAGTACTTAAATGTTAATATGTAACTTCATTATAATGAAACAGTAAAAGAAACAAAAGACAGGATATTTGGCCTTGTGAAACTTAAGTACAAAATATATAAAAATGAAACAATTTTTAAAGACATAAATAGAAAACATGGTACAACATTCACGCTGATAATATGAGTAAAACTAAAGCAGAGTTAGACAGAGTTAATCAGTTAAAGCTTCTAGTTTTAAGATTTTGGAGAAAAATGTGAAAACAAATCGCTGAGTAAGGGAATCTCTGGCTTACAATTTAGTTTTAAGATTTCATATCCTAAGAACCCTCCTAAGTAAAAGAATTAGATATTTAGTAAAGGTTACTTTCCCATCAAAACCATGCTTCTAGTGCAAGTATTGAAGAAAAGATGGAGAAAATCAAGGTATTATGCACATTTTTTTTCTAGAATAATTGCAAATCTACAAGCATCTCTACTCTCTGAAATATAGGTACCATGCACTCTACTAATTGAAACAAATTGGGAAAAAAAAGACTAAAAAAGAGCCTCAAAAGAACCAAAATAAAGGTCAAAATTTACACTAAAGTTTATACATGTGATTTACAGGAGAGATCTCAATGTCCTCATTCAGAACAGTTATTGTGTAAGTATAAATTCAATAAATTTTGTTTCCTGTGTTTTAAACTAATAGATTAGGAAGGGGAAAACTAGTGCTACAGACAGGAATGCTGATAAAACAATGAAAATCAAAGAGAGAGAAAGAAGAACCATGTCAACCAAGGCAGTTAGGGTCCTTTCATGAGACCTCAACAACTTGATAATCCCTAAGGGGGGGTCTTACCTTATTTATAATAAAGGACAGCCATAAATCTGAGTATTAAAAAAGTTAAATGATACTAATATCCTCTGTTTAAAGACAAAGACAATTTTGATAGATATTCACATGAGAAAAAACATTTTTTCTCAATAGTCACGGAGCTGATGACTATGTTAGTTTGTGTTCCAATGGAAAGGTCAGGAAGTAGTCTACTGAAGGGCCTCCCAAAAAAGCATTCTCTTCCTTGGTCAATTAATCACAGCCAAGGTTCTGGTTCTCCCACCATGGGTACAATCATGTTTTAAAGAGTAGGATTACCATGGCCAATGCGACTCGATTGGAGCATCGTCCCCATCATCCCATAACCCAAGGGTTGTGGTTTAATCCCCAGTGGGACTGGGCAATGCTTCTCTCTCACATAGATGTCTGTCTCTCTGTCTCTGTCTTTCTCTCTCACTCTCTCTGAAATCAGTGGAAGAATTCCCTCAGGTGAGGACAAAAATAAAGAGTAGGATAACTGTTGGTTAATGAGGCTGATGCATAATGCTAGAATAACAATTAACATACAATGAGGAGCATAATTGTTACCAGCACTAGAAAAGTCTTTTTCCAAAAGTCAAACCCATAATCTTATGATAGATAGACCCATGTGAAAAACCATAGCCTTACCAGAAAGTTGATTAGTGAGTATGGAACCAGAAAAAGGAGAATTATATAAACAGAATATTATAGCTTAAGTAGTTTATAGCCTTTCCAGCATTAGCATTCTAAAGAGATATCTCAGCAGCTCTGTTTTGTACTGTTTAACTATGCTTGGAATTTACTGCAGATCTCTTTTGGAGGAAAAAAGCTCCACTGCTAAAGAGCAAAGTTCAAAAACTACTGTTTTACTTAAAGGAGACAAGGTGATCTCACAAACAGTAAGAGTACACTCAGAAGGTCCCTGTCTCCTATACAGAACTGAGCTGGACAAAACCAGCACTTTCTTTATTCTGTACTTTTACTGTTGACCAACGTCCTTCATGTTAAGACACTTAATACATTCTCTTTGTGGAAAAGATAATAGAGCCAATTGATTAATAGTCTAGTCCTATAACACTAGGACCCATTCTCTCAGACATCTTAGTATCTTTATTATGATCTATTAAAGGTTGATATTATTCTATCCTGAGACTAAATCTTATTTCCAGTTTCTTGGATAATATTTAATGTAGTAATAATTTAAGTATTGACAGCAGTATTCTATAAAATGTTTCAAAAAATGTTTCCATTCAGAATGGTTAAACTAAAATAATTTTTGGTATTTTTTTTTAAAAAACCCCAAAGCTTAGATATTCAGAAGGACTACACCCTTAAGACTGTATTCAGTTAAGATGTTTTACTGAGTTGAATGGTATTGCTTAAAATTCATGTCCACCAGAAATCTCAGAATGTGATCTTTGGAAACAGGGTCTTTGTAGATATAATTCATTAAGACAAGGTCACACTAGGTTCAGGTGGGCCCTAAATCCAATGGCTGATGTCCTTAAAGAAGAAGACACACAAGAAAGAAGGTCACATGAAGACAGGCAGGGACAAGTTATACTGCCAAAAGCTAAGGAACACACCAAGGATTACTGGCAACCATCAAAAGTTGAAGAGGCAAGAAAGGGTTCTTCACTGGAGTCTTCAGAAGGAGGAACATGGCCTTGTTGACAACTTGATTTCAGAGATCTAGTCTCCAGGAATATGAGAGAATACATTTTAGTTGTTTTAAATCACACAGTTTGTAGTCATTTTGTTATGGCAGACCTAGGAAATTAAGACAGATGTTAATGCAAACTGAATCGCTTTTTATACTTCTGGAACAGTGATGTTTTAAAGGACATGAATTCAAGTGATCTCCTGTTACTAGGAGGGCACAAGAGCAGAAACCTTCCAGTTTCAAGACCTAGAATACTTCTACTATACCATATTCTACCATCCACCCATCATTTACCATATGCTTACAAAGTGCCAAGCAGTGAGCAACGAACAAGATCACGACTATTCCTTTGCTCATAGTGATCTTAGTATAGTCTTACTCAACAGGTTGTGAAAGTCCTTCCATGTCAATGCATACAGCCCTACATCAGGTTTTTTTAAAAACAATTATATAGTGTTTAATTGATAAGTGCTATATTAAGCAATATCCTACCATTATTTATATTATATCCAATTTTTCAATAGCATTATAAACACTGATGTGAACATCATTATACATACATCTATGCCCTTGTCTGCATATCTTCTTTAGATGAAAATCTTAGCATGGTATTTCTAGGTCAAGGAGTATGTACATTGTACTTAATGATGTGTATTGCCAAACTTCCCTCCACAAATATTGTACCAACTGACATTCCTACCAACAGTGAAAAGAAAGCCCATTTTTCTTACCAACACTTGGTATTGGTGTTTTCATCCATGTTAAGGTTATAAGTGATGAACAATATCACTGCTGTGCTTATCTGCATTATTTGATTTTTAGCGAAGATACAGTCATTAAGGGTACAAAGTCTGGAGCCAGACTGTCTGAATTTGAAAGCTAGTTCCATTGGTTCAAAGTTACTTAAATTCCTGGTGCCTCAGTTTCCTCAACTGTAAAGCAATATGAATAATGGTACCTGCTGATGGTACTAAGAGAATTAAATGGGTTAATATTTGTAAAGTGCTTATAGCCATACCTAGGTCATAGTTAGTGCCATTATTAATACTTCATATGTCATCCAATCCTACTTTCTATGTGTATAAATTTCCAGTTTATATTCTTTCCCACTTTTATGCTGGAATATTCATCTCTTTCTTATTAATTTATCCTTTATCTCTTACATAGTTGGTAAATACTTTCCCCAAGGGTCATTTGTCTTTTTACTTTTTTTGATTTTTCTCCCTCTTTACCATTTCCCTAAAGAAATTTTATTTTATAATGTTTATACAATCAAGTCTATCTTAACTCTATGGCTTCTAGGTTTTGTGTGGATAAGAAAGCATATTCCACAAATAAAATAATTGTTATAAGATAAAAGGCAGTTAACCACTTCATTTTTTGTTCTTTTAGGATGAGAAACTTCCAGAAAACTTGAGAAGTGATTTCTAGGTACATTCTCAGGGTGGCTTAATATTCAGTGTGGCTACTACTGAGAATTGAAAAAACTTATAACCTTTTCTTCTTAAAGGATTTTTTTTGTTTAAGAAAGTCATTTAATTTAATTTAATTTTTTAAGATTTTATTTATTTATTTTTAGAGAGGGAAGGGAGGGAGAGGGAAAGAAAGAGAGAGAGAGAGAGAGAAACATCAATCAATGTGCGGTTGCTGGGGGCCATGGCCTGCAACCACGCATGTGCCCTGACTGGGAATCGAAACTGCGATGCTTTGGTTCGCAGCCTGAGCTCAATCCACTGAGCTACGCCAGCCAGGGCTCTTTAAGGATTTTTATAGAAAAAAAAGTGAAAATATCTTCCCAATTAGTGATTTGGAAGACTACTAAAATCATTTTCTAGAACTATAGCTTCTCTACAGAGTGACAACAAGTTCCCTGTTTCAGAACTTCTCTCAATCCTAAAATTTTTTCCCTATAAACAAATAGGTATCTATGTCCTATGAAGACATATATTTAGGTTTTACATAATATTGAGAGATTCTGGTGTATTGATATCCTTAATAGATGCAAAGAATCACAACATGAAAAAGGCTCCTAAGTGGGGTATTAAATTTTTACTGAGATTAGCAAATGCCAAATTAGAAACAAAACATTTTAATGTACTTAATCTACTTCATTTTCCTCTCAAAGGAAATTTCATTGTGCTTGTCTACCTAGGCATGCCTCATCATTCTAGCTCTTCTCTGTTCTAATTACAATCCAAATTTTGCATTCTTTGTAGAATTTGTTGCACTTTTTCTTCCAGGTAATTAAGAAAATTTAAATAAAACTATTTAACACAATACCCATGGCATAATGCAGACCACCATCCCTGATTCAACATAATGCCATCATAACCTTTAGTATGATTTAACTGCTTGCTGATCTTTAGTCCATATTTACAACTTGAGTTTATTTTAATTTTCCTGAAAGTATTAACCATTTTGGTAAAAACTAGATTTTAGCTTCCCTCTATTAAGTATTCATTTTATAATTCTATTCCATTGAAAAGTAAACATACTAAGAGCATTCAAGTTTATTTCGCTTAATCTGTACTTCACATACCCACATGCTTATTTTTCACTCTTCTATTATTTTTTACATATTTTATATGCATTCTGAATGGTGTCATTAGCTTTTGGCAAATATGAGAAGGCCAGTTTTATATGCCTTACTCATACTTTTGCATTATAAATGAAATAAAATAAAACAAAATAGGATTACCTCCACTTAAAAGAAATTGCCTAAGCAAAAATGCATTCATTTAAAATAAACAATGACTGTGCAGCTACTATTAGCATTTAACTAGACATAGTATTGGCTTGGCCATAAAGTCCATATGGCTTTTTTCTGTAAAATAAAAGACATTTTTCATTTTCACCAATAACTTTATTGATTTGGATATTGAGTATGTCGGCTCTCTCCCACATGGTATAATGTTGACTGTTCTCAATTAATGTCTCGATTTGATCAATTTCAACCAGTCTACCTGCCCATGGACCGTCATCCAGCGAGAAATCTCTAGCACAGAAGTTTGCAAAAACATTTCTGACATGTTCAATCAGTCACAGCACCTTCTGCACACACTGCACAAATCTTTTTTTGTATACCAGTTGCATTTTTACCTTTCTTGAAATAACAAAACATAATATGCCAAAAATGTTGCATATTTCTTCCATCTTCAATATTAAAGTGGCTATAAAAAAATTCATCAATTTTGACAATTTTTTAAATGCATGTTAATATGACAGCTGTCACAATACAATCTAACAAAATTGTTTCAAATGAAGTTAAAGACACCTAAGTGATACTAGAGCCATCTTATGGAAAAAAACAAATGAACTTCTTGGCTAACCTAATACATCGGAGATCCAGTTGGTTCTAAGTTAAAAATCTAGCTGGAAAAAATTGTGAAACACTAAGAAATTACTGTTTTCTTTACCTCCACAATTCAGCCTTCAAGCTGTCACTAGAATTCCAATTATTTGTTTTACTCAAATAATTTATCAAATAAACAGAAACAATGCCTAGAGAATTCCACATTTCTCAAAAGGACATTAAAGACCCTGTGACTGTATTTCCCCTCATACACTCCTTGCTTTATACCTCTAATATTTGTGCTATGGCTGAAATATGTTCTATTCATTTCCTAAATGAGCTCTGAAGATGTTTTTTTTATTTTTCTTTTTTTAAATATATTTTATTGATTATGCTATTATAGTTGTCCCATTTTCCCCCTTCACTCCTCTCCACCCTGTACACCCTCTCCCACCCACATTCCCCCTCTTTAGTTCATGTCCATGTGTCATAAGTTCTTTAGTTTCTACATTTCCCATACTATTCTTGACCTCCCGTCTATTTTCTACCATCTATGCTACTTATTCTCCATACCTTTCCTCCCACTCTCCTCCTCCCACTCCCCTGTTGATAACCCTCCATGTGATCTCCATTTCTGTGGTTCTGTTCCGTTTTAGTTGTTTGTTTAGTTTCTTTTGGTTTTGTTTTAGGTGTGGTTGTTAATAATTGTGAGTTTGTTGCCATTTTACTATACATGTTTTTTTAATCTTCTTTTCTTAGATAAGTCCCCTTAACATTTCATAAAATAAGGGCTTGGTGATGATGAACTCCTTTAACTTGACCTTATGTGGGAAGCACTTTATCTGCCCTTCCATTCTAAATGAAAGCTTTGCTGGATAGAGTAATCTTGGATGTAGGTCATTGCCTTTCATTACTTGTAATACTTCTTGCCAGCCCCTTCTTGCCTGCAAGGTCTCTTTTGAGAAATCAGCTGAGTCTCATGGGAATTCTTTTGTAGGTTACTGTCTCCGTATCTCTTGCTGCTTCTAGGATTCTCTCCTTCATTTTAATCTTGGCTAATGTAATTATGATGTGCCCTGGTGTGTTCCTCCTTGGGTTCAAGTTCTCTGGGATTCTCTGAGCTTCCTGGACTTCCTGAAAGTCTATTTCCTTTGCCAGAATGGGGAAGTTCTCCTTTATCATTTGTTCAAATAACTTTTCCACTTGTTGCTCTTCTTCTTCTCCTTCTGGTACCCCTATAATTTGGATGTTGGAACGTTAAAAGATGTCCTGGAGGTTCCTAAGCTTCTCCTCATTTTTCTGAATTCTTATTTCTTCATTCTTTCCTGTTTGGTTGTTTCTTTCTTCCTTTTGGTCCATTCTATTATTTTGAGTCCCAGTTTCCTTCCCAGCACTATTGGTTCCCTGTGCATTTCCATTCATTTCTCTTATCGTAGGCTGCATTTGTTCATGTAATTTGTGACCAAAATCAACCAATTCTGTGAGCTTCCTGATCACCAGTGTTTTGAACTGTGCATCTGATAGGTTGGCTATCTCTCAGTCGCTTAAAAGGATGGGTTCTGGGGATTTGATTTGTTCTTCTGTTTGAGCCATCTCTGTTTTTTTTTTTTGGTCTGGTTGCACCTGTTACAGTAAGGGGTGGAGCCTTGGGTTTTCCCCAGGGCGGGGCACCCCAATTGCTGGGTTGTGACATTATATGTGGGGGCAGGGGTGGGAGGGCACAATGGCGGTTGCTACATTCTCTGTGGGACCTCAGTCCCCTCTGCTGCTTCCCCCAAGCAAACTGGGCCCCTCTGGTGCCAATTCCCATGTGGGTGGGCTTGTGCACGCTGTGGGACCCTCCAAGGACCTCTGCTGTTAGGCTGGGTGTCTCTCCATGCGCCTCAACTCCCACTGGTGTCCTCAATCAGTGTCTCAAGGCTCTACTTCCCAGCGCTGGGATCCTGGGTTGCATGCACTGCCTTGCTTTACAATCGCCGCCTCACTAGGTCTCCCGGCTGCCACTCCTCGGCCAGGGTCTGCCAGCTGCTGCTTTCACACTCAGGGTACACCTGCTGTGGTCTTGTGCACCCTGTATACCTTATGCACCCCTGGATGCCTTAGGTGCCCGGTCCCAACTCTCGCTGCTCTCCGAGCCGCAACCTGTGCCTGGCTGCTCGTCTCCGCCCCTCCTACAGGTCTGGATGAATGGGTCTAATTCAACTTCTTGGTTGTCTGACTTCCATTCAGATCAATTTTCTGTTAGTTCTGGATGTTATTCTGTTTCTAAATTGTTGCTGTCCCTATCTTGGTTGTGTGAGGAGGTACAGTGCATCCACCTATGCCTCCATCTTGGCCAGAAGTCCCTTTTTTATTTCTTTTGCTAACAAGAAAGTATCCTCTTCCCTGTCTCCACTTCCTCATCTCCACTACTCAAGATCTACCTCAAATGTCATCTCTTCCAGGAAGCCTTCCTCAATGTATCCAGCAGCAGAATTTTAATTCTACTAAACTGGTTTCTTCTCCCAAATAATTGTGACCTAAGTTGTTGTATCTTCATAACATACATCTATATAATGCTTTACAATTGATTTACTAGCACAAATAGTATCTCAATTAATAACCATTCTGTATGATCACATTAAAAATAATATAGATGGATATTACATTTAGTAACTGTATAGTAACTAAATGTATAGATCTTGAATTTAGTAATTGAAACCATAGAATTCAGTTGTGCCTCCTTAAACTAAAGGCATATGTATATATGGCTTCCGGAACCTAGAAAGAACTTTTGGAAATATATGAGACTAATATCCCCAAAAGTTTTCTAAAGGAAGATAGAACTTACAATTGAATAGTTTTCTTATTTGCTTAAACCAATAGTTACAGCTGCTCCTGAGTTTTTGATGTAAATGAAAAGGCTCATGTTGCTAAGAAGTCTACCAGAAGTCTGTCTTCTAGGTGTAGATGATCACATTTGCAGATCTGATTCTTTTTTTTTTCTTTTCTTTTAATGATTGTTCAAGTACAGTTTTCTCCCCTTTCAGATCTGATTCTTATACTGAAAGTATAACCCAAGTCTTTGTTAAAAGTAAAACAGCAGAATGGATTCCTTATAGAAACATGAAAGACTAGCCTATCTCCAGTGACTGTTTTCCAAGCTATCTTTGTCAAATCGCGCATTATTTAAGAGTTAGCCATGTGATTACTTATGTGATTGGAATTCTAAACCAAGTATAGTAATCCAAAAAATCAATTTATATAAAAATTCAGTCATCAATGCTCCTACTCAAGTCAAATAAAAGTTAAGCCAATGGAATGCAGGTGACTTAGGTTTTAGTTCTAATTCTTGACTACTTTATAATATGATCATGAGTAAGCTGTTTAAGTTCTATAAGTCTCAGGGTCAACATCTGTAAATTAAGGGGGTTGCTCTAGATGATCCCTAGGGTATGTTGCAGCACAAAAAAAAAAAATGAAAAGGAAGAAACATATCTTAAATTCATTTCATTAATGGAAGAAGTTAAACTATCAGCATAGACTGATAATTTTTCTATTTATTTACAAAGCTGATAAACAACATTCTAAATTGCCCTAAAATGCTTAGTTGGGTTTTTCAGGTCAATAAATCTAGCACTTGATAGTTAAACTTAATTGATAGTTAAAATTAAACTATCAATTTCCCTTCAGTTTACTGATATATCTTTCATTTTTAGTCACAAAAGTTGCTATAAAACTTATTTCTTTGCAATTCATGAAATAATTCATCCCAGTCTGGTGTTTCATCAATTTAACCATTCTAATTGCCTTATTATCTGCTCTGGTGCAGTAGTAAAGCCTCTGAACATTTCATTTACCTTACCAACAAGAAAACCCCATATATCTGAGCCTTAAGAATATTACTTCTACCTCTTAGATGAACAGAGGCATGAAGAACTTAAGCTCTCTAGAAAGCCAATATAATCTATCACTATTTAACTGTTTGTCAATGTTTATGCCTGTCTCAACTCACACTTAATGGAGCTTTTTATTGTTATTTTCCACTATAAAATTTTGAAGACACCTAAATATCACTAATTCCCTTCTAAGTTTGGCATATATACTGCAATGTTACTTGGAGAAACAAAGATATGGTGGAAATATCTTTATATGGCCTTGAGTTACTTGCCTGTCTGAGTCTCAGCTTCCCCATGTAAAATAGGAAGACTGACTACAACGTGGTAGTGAACATAAAATAAGTATAGTTCCTGGTCCAATGCCAAATATATAAGAGGTATTCAGTAACTGTTAATCAAGTTCTTCCCATACCAAGGGCTACCACTTGGATGTGATTTTGCTTATTGAACTGGCCAATCTAAAAACAGATTCTAGTCACCAGATACTTCTGTAGGAATATTTTCAAATGTCTGTTTGTAGCCCATTAGTCAGGGTTATAATCCACGACACCTGAAATCAATTCACTGAGTTGTGATCAGCATTGTTTTAATAGAAGAAAACTAAAAAGAATGAGTGTACCATAGTGGTAATAACAGGAATTTCATTGAAATGAAATTTTTATTTCTGTGTGTGTGTGTGTGTGTGTGTGTACAATGTTATGATGCAAAATAAAATATATTACTCTGGGTCAGATCAAAGCAGTTTGAAAAAAGCTGCTCTATAGAGGACAATCATCTTTGTGGATCACTTCTTCCTGTCCAGCCTCCCAAAGGAAATGTGCTACTGAGACCAGTATTTCAAAGTTAAAAGAGGCCCACCAGCACTATTCCTCTACAGTTATGTATGTTTGAGGTTATCAGTATTGTTAATAAGATCAGAGAGCAGAAATTTAATTCTTCCCTTAGAAATACCTTTAACTATTCATCAAGGCTTCATCTTATCTTTTTCTTCTTTTGAAACACAGTACCAAGTAAAAGACTCTTCTAGAAGGCCTTTAAAAAAAGCCCTCTGAAGAAATTTACTGAAGAAACCCAGTAATCCAAATAAGAATATGACATTAATATCTAAAATCTAACCACAACTCTTTCAGTAAAGTACACTGATCTTTTGTGGAGAATATTTATTTTGCCTAAAAGCAGAACCAAATTAAATAGGAGTTGGGGAAAGACAATTAGGGAAGCCTCTTCCTAAAAAGTGATGTCAAAGTTAGGATTTGATGGATAAGAATTAATAAAGCAAAGCAGAGAGGAGGGGTAAGTGGCAGAAGTAGCAAGCAGGAAAACAGCATTCTAGGTACCAAAAAGAACATGAAAGATTCTAAAGCAAGGGAGAGTACGGAAAGTTGGTTTGAGGACTCACTGAGTGTGGAGGAGATAGCAACAGATAAAGCTAAACAAGAGTGAAGGGTGCGGGGGGGGGGGGCAGAATGTAACTTTATAAGGCTACACGAAAGAGTTTGGATTTTCCCTAAATGTGACTGCAGTCATATTAGATGGGTGGCATAATCGTATTTACCTTTTAAAAATATCACTGTGACTACAATATGGAGAATGCAATTGAGGGGGGCACAGACTAGGGCCAGACAAGGGAATATGGTAGTAATCCATGAGAAAGACGGTGGTGGCCTAGTCCAGGGTGGTAGCTGTGGGAATTAAGATATGTTTATAAGGTTGAAAATTATTTTAACCATGGTGAATGATGGCTGTGGGAAGATAAGGGAGTGGGGGAAGCTAAAAGTAGTGCTGCTGTCTGAGAGAAGGAGTCCAGGAGAGAGAAAACGTAAAATTAGTATGTTTAGATCATGGTATGTTTGAAGTGCCCATGTGAAACAGTAAAAATGTCCAGAGCTAATCTAAGCTGATCCCCATCAATATACGGGCGATCTTTGTTTTACTACTGTTGTTAAGGAAAGAACCAGACTACAGTGGGTTAAGTGACTGGGAGGTGGAGCCTGTGAATACAGACAACTCTTCTGACAACTTTGGCTCTTAGGGAGGAAAATGAGATAAAGGTTGCTGTCGATTCTTCAAGATGTTAGTGACTTCATCACGTTTGAATACTTGGTATGAAATTGATAAAGAGATTAAAGACATAGAAAAGAGAAGAGATAAACATATAGGACTAGAGGATAGCATGTAGAGCACAGGTAGAACGTTGGCTTTCAATAAGAGGTTCAGGTCTTTGATTCTAAGGAAGTAACAAGTGAAGTAAGGGTGCAAATGTAGGTAAGTCTGTAAATTTGGTGGCACATGGGACACATACAAAGGGCACCAGATTCTGCCATTAGTCAGGGAAGACTTCAGGAAAGAAGTAATGATTAAGAAGAGACCTAAATATTAAGGACTAGTAAATTTTAATCTGAGCTGTATGTAGGGGATTTTCTAGTCCGAGTAAATTGCATAGTTAGAAAAGGACTGAAGGGAGATTTTTTAAAAGATTTTATTTATTCATTTTTAAGAGAGGGGAAGAGAAATATCAATGTGTGGTTGCCTCTCACACACCCTGTACTGGTGGCCTGGCCTGCAACCCAGGCATGTGCCCTGACTGGGAATCGAACTGGCGAACTTTGGTTCACAGCCCGAACTCAATCCACTGAGCTACACCAGCCAGGGCTGAAGGGAGATTTGATATTCAAAAGTTGATATATTTACAACCTGACTGGGTGGCTCAGTTGGTGAGAGCACTGACCGTACACCAAAAGGTTGCAGTTCCACCCCCAGTCAAGGCACAAACCTAAGTTGCAGGTTTTGTCCTGTCGGGGTGTGTACAGGAGGAAACGAACTGATGTTTCTTTCTCTCCCTTCTTCTCTCTCTAAAATCAATAAACACCCTTGAGTGAGGATTTTTTTTTAATGATATATTTACAAGCCTAAAAACAAAGAGTAGGAAAATTGGCTTGAGCCTGGAATTGGCCCTTGGCTAAATTGCATCTACCTCTCAGGTTGCTGCTGATACAATTCAGGGAACACTTTCTACCCTGAGAGGCCACTCTAGTTGGCCTAGGAGGAGTACTCTAACAGTTGAGGATTAGAATATTTGAAGAACTGTGACATTGATTTATCAGCCAGCCATTTAGCTACGAATCAAACACTTCTTGCATAACTGCTGAGTTTTAGGCACCATCCTGGATTCTGAAGACTAAAAAGAGAATAAAGTACATTTTGCCACTCCCAAGGAGCTTCATCCTTTAATAGACAGAGTAAGGGTAATGTTACTAAGGCCCACAGCCCCAAGCAAACAACCTTTATTCTTTTTTTGTGCTTCATATTCCCCCTTTCTTTTACCTTATGTCCCATTCTTCTACATGTCTCTCACTCATCCCTCCCCCTCCTACCGGCCATAAAACTGGATGAAAACAGGGTTCTACAGAAAGTACCCTCACAGGGTGATAATGACCATGAATTCCTAACCACGCAGATCTTGGTGGGTAGTCACACCCAGGCATATAACTTTAGTAAAAGATTTATCTTTACCTTAAGCAAGCCCTGTCCATTATTTCTGTGCACCTAGGTTAACACACTTAAAATAATCATCCTCAAAAGAGCACATAATCTTGTTACCTACCCTTTAATCCAATTCCTACTTTGCCCTCTCCCACTTTCATGTAATCTTCCTTAAATTCTCTTCTTAATTTCAGATACATAAAAGACACTGCAAACTGTCCTTCTACAGAAGCATTTGAGATCTTGTTTCCTGGCACGCCATCAGTTTGGTTCAAATAAACTTACAAAAATTCTCTACAGGTTTGGGCATTTCTTATATCACCAATGGCAATGGTCTCCAAAAGAATACAAAGGGCATTTAGGAATATAACATTTGAAGGCTTAACTCTCAGTAAATACCCCAAAATGTTCATGTAATACAATTTTAATTTTGCTGAAATGCTCTTCTGAAGGCTATGGGCTGAGAAGATGGTATTCAGACACAAGTCACCAACATGTGAATGAGTTTGACAACTGTCCAGCATTCGAATCTCAATGTGGCTTTTCTTTTCTTTATTTCATCCCTGTGTGGCAAAACTCTAGGAAATGGGTTAAAACACACAAAAATACATTTTATTTCTTGCCAGAAAAATACCCAGAAAAGAAAGTAAGTTGCTAGTGGTAGTGATAATACTAAGTAAAGGAATTTAAGAAAATTATTGTTTGCAAATTTGGGGATTTGATCTCAGAACACATCACTCAACAAAACATAAACTGTGTATTGTATTTTCCTCCATTTCCATACCATTGTCTATAACCTAAGAACAATAGCCAGAAAATTATTAATTGGGCTGAAAGGTGGACTAACTATCTGAGAGTCACAAAGATTTGATAATCAATTATAGGATTAAGGCATTTTATCACACCATTAGACTTAAAACAAAAAAACAAAAAACAAACAAACAAAAAAACCTATCTAGGAGAAATAAATGCCAGAGTCAAAAGTTACTGCCTTACTAAAAAACGGTTAAAGGTATGTAAGAGACCTAAACCCTAGATTGTAGAATCTATTTTGCCACTTAGTAACTGTATGCCCTTTTGAAAGTCAATTTCTGTGTAATCCAGGACCCTGGAGAAGCAAACACTAAAATGAGATTAAACCTGCAAGAATTTTATCACTGCAAATACTCATGAGAAAATGGGAAGGTGGCTGGGAAAAGCTGGGAGAATCATCATATAATGATGCGAGTTGGACCCTGAATGAAGAAGAGCGAAGAATGATTAGGAAGAAATATCCTAGACTGCAATGACTGCAATGCAGTTTTAGAAAGGTTTGGTGAGGCTACCCATGTCTCCCAGGAAAAGGGAGGTCTGCCACTGACCTTGAGAAGAAATGTAGCAGATTTCACAGTTTAGTAGCTGGGTCCCTTGGTTATCACACTCCCTGAGCATGAATGTCTTCAAGTTCCATTCCCAACCTTTTCTAAGAGTTTTCACACCTATAAATTCCCTATTTTTGTCATTCTTATTTTACAAGGTGGTGCCAAGTATCATCCTAGGCACTAGGGGTATAACGGTGAATAGAGTAATATGGTATCTATCCTCAAAGAACACTCTACCTGAAGATACATAGAAGTAAAGAAGCAATAAAATACTGTGTGGATCATTCATTGTCACTCATCTATAAACCTATGATGGCTCTCTACTACTTGTGGAAAAAAAATCTGTACTAAGTAGTGTAACAGGGTGAACCCAAGAGGGGGACCCAAAATGGGCATTTGGAATGGGGTCCAGAACTCAAGGTGTTCAGAAAATACTAGGATGGCCTCACCCACCTGCCCCAAGTGTGGGTTAGGGAAAGGGACAAATGGAGCAGGCCCATTGAGAGCTGTTTTGCATAGCAACAGCTCTGCAGCTACCTCTGGAGTGGTCATTTAACATATCTATAACTTTTGACTGGTTACATAGATACGTTAAATAGCTCTGACCATGCTCTGAGCCAGGGTGATGGAACTTCCCCACCAAGATGTAACTGGAGGGGGCAGGTACCCTGAGAGTTACAGAACCTGCGTGGGAGCTTGGAGATGACTGGCTCCATGACATGGGGCCACACCTGCCCAGACCCACGATGGCAGCCAGAAAGACTGGAAAGAATGGGAGATTGAGGGCAGGTGTGGCCAAGTGCAGAAGGACTCAGAAATGGGGCTGCAGAGGAAGATCTGTGCGGGGATTTAAACCCAGACACGGCAGCCATTGAAGAGAGAACCACTCGGATTTGGCTGAGTGGGGACTCCCGTGGCCCTGGGGGAGAGAGGACCACGTGCCTTTGCCAGGGTGGGGACCCCTGCAGCATTAGAAGGGGGAACCACGACCTGGCATTAGCAGAGATCCCGGCGACACAGCTGAGGGTGCTGAGAACCGAGGGAGGCCTACCAGCCGAGCACGGATTACTGGGAAGAATTGGGGGCTGCCTGAGCCACACACACTTCTGTTTCCTTTCCTGAGATACGGTACCCCACACTGGGCAAAGGGGGGAAGGAAGGACTGTGTGTGTTTGTGGGTGTTTTAAGGGATTTTGGGATTTTGATAAAGACAATTAGGTCACTACTTTTAAGTTTGTATACCATTAAATAAACATTTCCTTTCCTTTTCACAGATCTCTGGCATTGAGAGATATCTTTCCCTATAGGCAGCGGACATAAAGGACCTGGGGTTCTCTTTCGGTAATAGTATATGGTCCCAGCCCCCCCGTGTTTGTTCTGTAACATTAGTATTACATACACAATCGGTCTTAATATATGTTATCAACTTTCTCTCTTACTAACTCCTTGGTCCCCATACACCCCAAATGCTCTAGTGTGTCACAACCATTGGTTCTCAAATATAATATACTGAGTCACACTTCCATGTTTTTATACATACAAGAGGTATAGTTCTACCTAGAATGTGACTTCTACTTGGCCTGAAGAGTCCACTCAGGGGCAATTTTATGCCCTAACTCCACCTACCCTCCTCCACCAGGATCCTTGTTGATAATGACAGACCAGGCTTGCAGGAGGTTGTGCGGGGGATAATTGGAGAGGTTACAGTGAGGGATGGAGCTAGGCCACGGGAATGGAACCTGGGAGACACTTCTGCAGCAAGCCACACCCTCAGTGGCATGAAGCCAGACAATACCTTAGCGCACTGCCTGGAGCCACAGCAAGGACATGCTCCTTGGACAGAAGGCAAGATGGCAAGAGAAAGTTCTTATACTGAGGATGTGCAAGGGTAGCAAGATAATTGGATAAGAGAGAAAAAGCCCTCCTACCCTCTTCCAGTACCAGATTAGGGCTGGGACTAGGGGAAGCACAACAGAAATTAAAATGGTGGTAGGGGAGATGCTAACCAAGGAGGCAAGGGAAAGAAGGGATTAGTTGGGAGGCACCCACTTAAAGGATGCAAAAGTTTGGGAGGTTAATTGGTCTTTCCGAGGAAGCACCTGGTCTACCCTACACTCATAGTTAATATAAACCCAGGGAAACAAAGAAATCTCCCTCACTCAAGACTTGCAGCTCAAGACCTGTATTTAGAGAGTAGACTGACCTGTCCTCTTCATGGGCCACATGACCTTAGGAGTCATGTGGCCCACGGCCTCCAAGAGGGTCCCCCTCTCTCCCCCACTCTCTCTCTCTGACCTGGTGGAGCAATAGCCAGGGCCTTTGCACGCCTTATGGCCTGGGAGCATGGAAACTTGTGGCCCTAGAAGCCGCATAGCCAACAGCAGAACCAGCTCCAAACACAGCCTCCAGGAGAAAGCCTATAGCCGGACAGCAGCTGGGAACAAGCTAAGCTACCCAGCCGACCACTCAGCAGCCTCGGGCTCCAAAGGACAGCACTTTAAAATGGAGGCTGCTGCCTTTGATTTTGGTCTTGTTGAGGCAGCTCACTTTAGAGGGGGAGATGGGTTTTGAAACAAGGAGGCCCCTATTCTCCCAAATCATTCAGCATTCCAATAAAACCCTTTTTTCCTTTCTCACCAGCCTCTGGCTCTAGAGTTTGCCTTTTGGCGACAGTAGGCAGCCAAACCCAACTTCGGTTTGGTAACACTGTGACAATTTTGGTTTTCATAAGTGTGTGTGGGAGGGGTGCTACTGGCATCTAGTAGGTAGAGGGCAGGGATGCTGTTAAACAGCCTACAATGTAAAGGACAGCCTTCCTAGCCAGAAGAAATATCCAGGCCAAAAGGCCAAAAGTGCCAAGGTTGAAAAACCTTGCCCTAGAGGCAGTGTGCCATAACCTTATCTGAGCTCATGAAACATCCTGTCCTTAATTCCAAGACTTCTGTCTTTCTGACACCAGGAGCTCCTTGAAAACAGAGTATTATTCATCTTCCTATATCCAATAACATCACATAATCAGTCTTACCTCCTTTATAAATTTGTCAAAGTAAAAAAAGGGATAGTCAATGTATTAGTGTCACTCAACAGGTGCTCTCATCATTGCCCTACCACTTGCTGGCTATTTATCTTTGGGCAAATTACTTAAACTCAATTTCTTCACCTGTTAAATGGGGATCGTTACACCTACTTCACCTAAGAATTATGATTGTTAAAAGACACATACATGAAATGCTTAACTAATGTACAGCACATAGTGAAAGCTCAAAAAATACCAGCTAACACTGCTGTTCCCATGCCTTGTCATGTTGCCAGAATAAGCAAAAGGACGCTAAATGCCAGGGCAGAAGGTGCTAAGAAATTTTAGAAGCAGAAACATCAGTATTCAGCAACTGAATTATAAAAGTGATATATAAACGCCTTTCCTTTTTCAGCATTTTCTCATCACTCATTAGTTTCAAAGCAGTACTTTGAATAACATTTATTTATAATTCAGAACAATGCTGTAACATTTATTTGCAATTCAAAATGCTGTCTTTGCTACTAAAATAAACGTAAGTCACAAACTCAGTTTATTTAAGTTTAGTAACACTGTTTTCTAAGTGAAATATCATTAATTTCATGGAAAACACTGGGCTGAATTTTCACAATGAGTATAAATCTGAATATCTTACATTAAGGAATGTTAAACTAAAATATATCAGATGTTATGTGTTTCAAAGAACTTATGAATGCTATTTTAACTATGAGTTGATCCCCATTGGGGAACTGATTTTAGCAAAAACTAAATAGCAAAGTTCTGGTGAAAAGTGGCCAATATTCAGCATAGTGCCTTATGCTCAGTAAGCAGTTGCTGAAATAAATCCAATGAAGGAATTCTTGGGCAGGGAGATTTTATCACAGTCCAGATTGGCAGTAGAATTAGTAGCTGACACAGTGCTACCAGTTATCATCTCCCATTTTCTCTCTCCAACATCATTCAACTTTAGCTTATTAGAAAGTATTTTTCCTATGAGAAGAAAGACAGGGATGGATAGTCAAGGACTGTGGTCGCCACTTAAAACTGCAAGAAAGAAAAAAAGAAAAAGAAATCACAAATACAGACAACAATGTGGTAGTGCTTGCAGGGTAGCGGGTAGAGGTGGAAGAGGGCAAAAGGGGAATAAATGGTAGTGAAAAATATACAATAAAAATTAAATTAAAATTTTAAGAACTGCAAGAAAGATGAGCTTCTCTATGCTTACTGCTGGGGAAAAAATTGATTGTCAATGCCTTCAAATTTCCTAGTCACATATCTTCCAAAGGCTGTATAACCCATATATGAAGACTGAAAGGTCTTTTGTCCAGTTGGTTCCCAACAGAAAATGTCAGTCTTTAGAAACATCTCAAACTGCCACTCAATGTTTTTTTCACCTTTCAATTATTTCTAATTTATGGAGGGAAAAAATCCAGCCCAATAGAACACTAAATTACAGAATCTGATGCTAAAATAAAATGTTAAAAAAGATTAACTTTATAGGAAGCATCTATTCCAGGATAAGGTGAAATCATTTGATATAATACAAACTTGACTTTTTAATTTAAATTATATTTTACTGTTTACACTATTATAGGTGTCCTAAATTTTCCTGCTTTGCCCCTCCCATTCAGAGCCCACCCCACCCCACACACTCTCTCAGGCAATCCCTACACCATTGTCCATATCTGTGGGTCATGCATATCTGTTCTTTGGCTACTCTACTCCCTATGCTGTACTTTACTTCCCCATGACTATTCTGTAACTACCAATTTGTATTTCTATATCACTATACCTTTATCTCCCACCCCTCTGAACCTCCTCCCATCTGGCAACCATTAAAACATTCTATGTATCTATGATTCTGTTCCTGTTCTGCTTGTCATTAATTTCATCTTTTAGATTCAATTACTGATAGATATGTATTTAATACCACTTTATTGTTCGTATTTTTGACCTTGTTCTTCTGAAAGGAAACAGTTTAACATTTCATGTAATAATGGCTTGGTAGTGATGAACTCCTTTAGCTTTTTCTGGTTGGGAAGCTCGTTATCTGCACTTCGATTCTGAACGACAGCTTTTCGGGAGAGAGTCATCTTGGTTGTAGGTCCTTGCTTTTCATCACTTTGACTATTTCTTGCCAATCCCCTCTATCGTGAAAAGTTTCTTTTGAGAAATCAGTTGACAGTTTTAAGAGAACTCCCCTTTAAGTAACTGTTTTTCTTTTGCTGCTTTTAAGATTCTCTCTTTGTCTTTAACCTTTGGCATTTTAATTATGATATGTCTTGGTATAGGCCTCTTTGGGTCCATCTTATTTGGGATTCTCTATGCTTCTGGAACTTGAATGTCTATTTCTTTTGCCAAGTTACAGATGTTTTCTTTCACTATTTTTTCAAATAGGTTTCCAATTTCTTTCTTTCTGTTCTCCTTCTGGCAACCCCATGATGTGCTGATTTGCTTGAAGTTGTCCCAGAGGCTCCTTAAACTATCCTCTTTTTTTAAAAAATTTTTTTCTTCTTGTTCTCATTGGGTGTTTTTTGCTCCCTTATATTTTAAATCTCTGATTTGATTCTCAGTTCCATTCCTCTACTGTTGATTAATTGTTCTTCATTTCAGTTAGTGTATCCTTCATTTCTGACTGGATCTTTATTATGGTTTCCATGCTATTTTTCATGCTGTTGAGGTCCTCACTAAGTTCACTGAGTATCCTTATAACCAGTGTTTTGAACTTTGCACCTAGCAGATTGCTTGTCTCCATTTTGTTTAGTTCTCCCTCTGGAATTTTGCTTCATTCCTTCCCTTGGGCCATGTTTCTTTGCCTCCTCATTTTGGCAGCCTCCCTGTGTTTGTTTCCACATATTAGGTAGTGCTGTTACAACTCCTGGCTTGGTAGAGTGGCCTAATGTAGTAAATGTCCCAGAGGGTCCAGTGGCACAGACTCCCCTTTCATTCAAGCTGGGCACTTAAGGATGCCCACCATGTGGGCTGTGTACATGCCTCTCCTTCCCCCCACAGCTGAACCTTGATTGCTGTTGGCCAGTCAATGGGAGGGATTTACCCAGGCCAATCAGCTGCAAGAACTGGCAGTGACCACTGACCTCCAACCTCTGACCACCATGAAGAATCAGCTGTACAGGGGTCCACTCCACAAAGCAGGACTTACTTCAGCAGGGCTCAGGTGCCCACTGAGTCTGCCCCTTGAATGTGTCGCTTGTGGAGGTGGTGAGGTGGTAGGGTGGTGGGGCTCCAACATGGTCTATAGCTGTCTACTGGTTGCACAGGCTTTTGGGCCTCCCAATAGGTAGAGGCCAGGGTCAGCCACACTGTGTTCTGTCTGGGGCCACCCAAACAAGCTACAAAGCAATTGCAGTTGGCTACTACTTCTGCTGGGCTTGGACGTGCCCAAGTGAGACCAAGATGTAAACCAAGGCAGCTGCTTCTAGCTCCAGGCCTGAGGCAATAGGCACAAGGCATGCTGAGACCAAGTGCTATTTATTTGAGAAAACTTGGTAAGATCTAAAACATGAGCCAAGACAAGCCATTTGTACAGAAAAGTCAGTGGAAACAATCTGGTTGGTCCCAAAAGGTGGGTGGGGCACAGTCTCAGGGATTCACTAGGGCTCGGCAAACGGTGTGAACCAGGTTGATTAAATCTCAGATATGGCACCTGACTGCTGCCTCTGTGGAGGGCAGGGGTCGAGTGCTCAGAAAAGGAAAAAACAGCCCCTGCCAGCACTTTTGTCTGGGAGAAAGCTGCTCCCCAGCTCTTACTCTGATGCTGGACAATTCAGTTCCTTCCTGTATGTCTCTGATGCCTTTCAAGCTGCTGCTCCTTACACAGTGCTGGAGCTCAGGGGGAATGGGTCCAAGTAAGTCTGTGTGCAGGCCCTTTAAGAGAAACTGACTGAGATGCTAGCAGTTTGTCTTCCACAGCCTCAATCCCCACTGGTTTTTACAGCCAGAAGTTACCCCTTATTTTCCTGGCACTGGAACCCTGGTATAGGGGCTGGAAACCTGGGGTAGGGCTGGAACCCCTTGCTTTTGTGATATCCTTCCCAATTTTTATCTACTAATATGTGGGTGTGGGACCAGCCTGTTCTGCATCTCTGCCCCTCCTACCAGTCTGGATGCAGTTTCTTCTTTAATTCTGAAGCTGTAGGATTTCATTCAGCTATTCTTATGGTTCTGAATAATGGCTGTTCTGTACTTTAGTCATAATTTTGATGTGGTTGTGTGAGGAGGTAAGTCATGTTTACCTATCCAAACTTGACTGTAATCAAAAGATTAATCCTAACAAAAAAGTTATGCCCCAATACTACTATCTTCAGTAACAAACTCAACACCTAGACCTAAACCTGCTCTTCAGATATTAATGTCATGTCATAATAATAAATCCACAAACTGTCATAAACATTTTGCTTCATTTTTTCCCTTGGTTTTAAATAGGCATGAGAAATCATAGACATATACTTTGGGTATGTATCATTCACTTCTGTATTCACTAAAACTGTACTATCTAGATCACAAATTAGGCACTATGCTTATGTTCTTATTTCAAAGAATTATCAAAGTCCTCAAGTTTTTGTAAAGTCTTAATTTATCTGAATCATATACAACATTATTTAATCCAGTCAATACATACTTCAGCACTTACTTATTAACATGCAATTAGCTTCTTCAAGATAAATTGTTTTGGACCAAATCAAACAACTATTAGTTTTATATCTGGAATTACTATAAACATAAAATGTTCAAAACTATTTACTGATCTCTTCTCTAAAAAAGTGTTATAAAAGCAATGCACCTAAACAAAAACTTAAGTTACTATTCTAACACATAGGGAGTCAGCATTAAAGTTTACTTACAACATTAAGGGAAATTACAGTGTTAAATTCCTCCCTCCTCATACATATATTATAGGCCAAATCTGTAAAAATTAGAATTATTTTTGGAGAATAATTAATTATTTATAATACTTCAAATTTTATAGATATACTACTAGTAAAAATTTCGGAAAAAATTCTGGTCTTAATATAAAAGAAAAAACCTTAGAACAATCACTTTCACATTCTTTTTGTCAGTGAAAAATATGTCAGCATTTATTCTTCCCATATGACTTCTACCAAAAAATATAGTTACAATAATCAAAATATAAGGCAAAAATATTTCTTATTACATTAAGAACTCAAGATTACAGTAACCTAAATTTTCAGAGCAGTTAGCACTTCTCAAAAGTATTGTATTCTGGAAAATACACTGGCCTAAAGAATCAAATATAGCAAGTGGCTATAACAGTTCAAGAATATACCAAAAGCTTTGGAAAACGAGTATAAAAGTGTTAGTCTTTCTTTAAAAGGCTAATGTCTATTAACAGCTTAAAACAGGGCACAGTAGGGGGTTAATATGTTGTTGTCTGAATCACTTTCATCAGTTTAAATATCTATTAGTCCTTATTAGCAATGTGCTAGCAAGGTGGTATTGGTCTTTTAAAGTTTTTTCTGCTTCTTCTTAGTCTATTTATCCAGACAGATTCTCTGACAATAGTGTTTGAAACAGTTTAGACTTGTATTTTTTCTTTAGATTTTATATATTTGAATTTTAGATTTGCATTTTAGAAAATGTGGGAGTTCCGGCTAAGATGGAGGCGTAGGTAGAAACCCTTCACTTCCTTGCACCACCAAAAGGAGGATAACAACCAATCTAAAATCGATAAACAACCAAAAGTGCCAGAAAATCAAACTGCATGGAATTCTGACAACCAAGGAGTTACAGAAACATTCACCAAACCAGTAGGAGGGACGGAGACAGGCAGCCAGGTGGGCAGAGAAGACCCAAGGCGAGGCAGAGGACTGTGCTAGTGAGGCAGGGCTGGCTGAACAGGAAACTAAAGACTCAAGCTAGCTGTAAACTACCATAGGAGTTGCCATGGTGGGAGAAAATCCCAGTTTCACATTGGAAAGTGGAACTAGAGCTGAGCAAGGAAGTCATATTGTTCCCTCTCTGACCCATCCCCCACTGACAGCTCCACAACACAGCAAAGAGAGTTACCTCACCAGGGTGAATACCTAAAGCCCCTCCCCCCAACAATATAACAGGTGCCCAAGGACAAAGAAATATGGCCGAAATGACAGATCAGGTCAAAACTCCAGAAAAAGAGCTAAGTGATGAGGAGATAGCCAACAGGCAGCACAAATTTCAACTTTTTCAGTTTCAGTATATCCATACAAAAGAATACTTTGTAGTCATTAAATGGAACAGAGGCTACTCTAAATGTTCTAGTATGGAAGTGCAAAAATTGAAATGTGCAAAACAGTGTCTAAAGAGTATATTATCATTTGTCTTTGTTTTTACAGACATAAATGTAAATACTTGTGCATGTGCAAGAAGGATAGCAGACACACACACATCACAAATGTGTTATGATGTTGGCTCCAAGAGGGGAAAATAAGGTGCTTATGGATGGGGCAGCAGACTCATGTTTCACTGTGTAATTTTTTATATCTTTGGAATTTTGTGCTATATCTATACTGAAAATCGTTCAAACGACTGTCCTGAAATATTTCAAAATATACTAAAGAAAGGATGAAGACTAAGACACTGTTTCTGTTCTCAAGGTATTTAAAATGTCACAGAGAGTAAACTCATTCATTTTATATTTACCAAGAGTCCTTTTTGTGCCAAGCCTCTGGGAAATGTGTCCTCATCTTCACGTAGCTTATATTCTACTGGAGAGTAATGTATAATATTATGGTGGCCAGAGAGAGAAAAACTAGACCAAGTAAATCAAATTAGAGAGCAGACTTCTGACAATCTAAATTTTCACATGACTATCCAGAAATAAGTGAACAGTATGAGTTCCCCTAAAAAGAACAGTGACAGACATTAAGTAAAAGTTAGCAGATGCAGAAAGAAAAAGACACATTAATGGCTGACAATATCATGGAAGGACAAGACACAGAAAAAAATGTAGGACTTCTGGCCAAGAGGGAGGTATAGGTAGATACACTCTACCTCCTCACATAATCAAAAGAAGAACAACAAAAAATTTAAAAACAAAAGTAACCAGAACTGCCAGAAAATTGAACTGTATGGAAGTTCAATAACCAAGGAGTTAAAGAAGAAACATTAACCCAGGTGGGTAGGAGGGGCAGAGACAGAAAGGAGCAGTCAGGGCAGAAAGTCAGGGCAGAAAGGAGGCACTGGAGAACCGGGGTGGGTGGGGTGGTGGCTGGTGGACTGGGTGATCCCACATTTTCATGTGGATAAACTGGGAGAAAAAACTGGGGAGTGAGACAGACCACATAACTCAGGGTTCCAGAGTGGGAAAAGAAAGCCTCAAAACCTCTGGCTGTAAAAACCTATGGGGGTTGAGCAGCAAGAAAAACTCCCAGCCTCACAGGAGAGTTCATTGGAGAGAACTACAGGGTCCTAGAACCTACACAAACCCACCCACCCAGGAATCAGCACCAAAAGGGCCCAGTTTGCTTCTAGGTAGTGGGGGAAGTGACTGAAAGCCCACCGAGAGCGGAAGAGGTAGCACTGTTCCCTCTCAGATCCCCCCCCACATACAGTGCCACAATGCAGCAACGTGGGTTGCCCGGCCCTGGACAATACCTAAGACTCCACTCCACCCCTTACTACATAACAGGCATGTTAAGACCAAAAAATATAGCCCAAATGAAAGAACAGATCAAAGTTCCAAAAATAGAATTAACCAATGAAGAGACAGCCAACCTATCAGATGCAGAGTTCAAAACACTGGTAATCAGAATGATGAGAGAACTGATTGAGCTCAGTTGCAAAATACAGGAAGTAAAGACTATGCAAAATGAAATAAAGGAAAATATATAAGGAACCAACAGTGATAGGAAGGAAACCAGGACACAAATCAACGATTTGGACCAGAAGGAAGAAATAAACATTCAACCAGAACAGAATGACAAACAAAAATTTTAAAAAATGAGGAGAGGCTGAGGAACCTCTGGGACAACTTCAAATGTTCCAACATCTGAATCATAGGGGTACCAGAAGGAGAAAAGGAACAGCAAGAAAGGGAAAACTTACTTAAAAGAGTAATGAAGGAGAAATTCTGTAATGTGGCAAAGGAAACAGACTTCTAGGAAGTCCTGGAAGCTCAGAGAGTCCCAAAGAAGTTGGACCCAAGGAAGCACACACCAAGGCACATCATCATTATATTAACCAAGATTAAAGAAAAGGAAACTTAAAAGCAGCAAGAGAAAAGGAGAGAGTTACCTACAAAGGAGTGCCCATAAGACTATCAGCTGATTTCTCAAAAGAAACCTTACAGGCAAGAAGGGGCTAGAAAGAAGTATTCAAAGTCGTGAATGGCAAGGACCTATATCCAAGATTACTCTATCCAGCAAAGCTTCCATTTAGAATGGAAGGGCAGATAAAGTGCTTCCCACATAAGGTCAAGTTAAAGGAGTTCATCATTACCAAGCCCTTATTATATGAAATGTCAAGTGGACTTATCTAAGAAAAAGAAGATGATCAAAAATATGAACAGTAAAATGACAACAAACAACTATCAACAACTGAACCTAAAAAAAAAAAAACAAAAATAAATTAAGCAAACAACTAGAACAAGAACAGAATCACAGAAATGAAGATCACATCAAGGGTTAACAGTGGGGAGGAGGAGCGGGGAGTATGGAAGAAAAGGTACAGGGAATAAGAAGCATAAATGGTAGGTACAAAACAGACAAGGGGCAGTTAAGAATAGTATGGGAAACGGAGAAGCCAAAGAATTCCTATGTACAACCCATGGACATGAACTAAGGTGGGGGAATACTAGTGGGGGGGTGGGGGTGCAAGGGTGGAAGGGAATAAAGGGAGAAAAAAATGGGACAACTGTAATAGTATAATCCATAAAATATATTTTAAAAACATGAAAACAAGTTGTTACACAATATAATTCAAGCATTCTCCAATTAGGGACTCTGTTATACTGCAAAGATGTTTATTATAATCGAGTTTTTAGAGAACTCAGTAGGCATGTTTTTCATAGGAAAAATGTTATACTTGATGGTTTCACAAACTGTCTCACAAAAGCCTATTTAACCCTATACTAGTATTTCAATGTGCATGAAATACTTCCCACAGAATACTATTATACCATGAGTATACCATGTTTCTAATAAGGGAAAAAAAAAAATCAGGATTCTAACCTGGATACCAAGAATGCCTCTTAATTCATTGCATTCCTTGCTACAGAAGTGTTGACTCTTCTACCTCCTAGGAGGTAGGGTGAGGAACTGGAACAGTTGGGATTTCACAGCAAATAGGTACATCTGTCCTTTCTTCCTTCTTTCCCATCTACCCTAATTAAAGAATAGCACTGAGCTGGACAAAAAGAGTTGGGAAGTGAGGCAAAAGAATTAAGGAAGACAGCATTCTTCTCTACTTGTGATATAAGGCAGGGGTCCCCAACCCTCAGGGGGACCACTAGTGGTCCATGGCCTTTTAGGAAACCGCTGCACAGCAAGAGGTAAGCAGGGGATGAGGGAGAGAAGCTTCATTTGTATTTACAGCTGCTCCCCATCACTCGCATTATGGCTTGAGCTCTGCCTCCTGTCAGATCAGCAGCAGCATTAGATTCTCATAGGAGCGCGAACCCTACAGTGAACTGTGTATGTGAGGGATCTAGGTTGCACACTCCTTATGAGACTCTAGTGCCTGCCGATCTGAGGTGGAGCTGAGGCAGTGATGCTAGTGCTGGGAGTGACTGCAAATACAGATAGATTATCATTAGCAAGAGGTCTGACTGTACAGAGACTATAATAAATTAACTGCTTGTGAACTGGTATCAAAACCCTATCAATGAGTGGCAAATGACAATTAAGCTGCATCTGGTGGCATACCATAGAGCCACCCCCTGCCCCCTATCTGTGGAAAAAATGTCTTCCACGAAACCAGTCCCTGGTGCCAAAAAGGTTGGGGACTGCTGATATAGAGGATCAGACCAGAAGAGAACACTGAAATGAAAGGAAACAAAGGGGCCAGAGTTGAGCCTATAGCAACAGAATTTATACACACACAAAATGACATTAGAAGGAAAGGAAGGAAATCCCTAAAATAACCAACTCAGAAATCCAAGAGAACATACTGATTGTTTCCAGAGGCAAGGGATGGGGTGCAGAAAGGGGTATGGGAAATGGGAGAAGGGGGACAAATGGTAAAAACTTCCAGTTATAAATAAATAGATGCTGGGGATGTAATGTACAGCCTGGTGACTATAGTTAACAACACTCTATTGTGTATTTGAAAGTTGCTAAGAGATTTGACATAGAAGTTCTATCACAAGAAAATGATATAACTGTGAAATGACTGTTGTTAACTTATTGTAGCAATCCTTTTGCAATTTATATGTATTTCAAATCACTGTGCTCTACACCTTGAATTAATACAATGTTATATGTCAATCTATCTCAACAAAACTTAAAAAAGAAAAGAATTAACATTATATCAGTAACTAGAAAAGAAACGTTGAAAAGTAATATTGTTCCCCTTCTTTGGCTTCAGCTCCTGAACTCCCAGCACCAAGAGGGTGTCCAGGACCTCACTATCCAGGTCTCTACCTGCAGGCCTACCCTTTACCCCCGAGGTATCCTATACTCAACATGCAATCCTGGAAATGGATGTGATTGCCTTTTTCAAAGGACCAGACTTCCCACCAGGTAAAAACCCTGGTTGCCTAAGGCATAAACATTTTTCAAGGAGGAAGGACATGATTAAGTATGTGGTTGTGGGGCTGGAACCTCACAATCCCATTTCCTCTCTCTATCTGTAGGGATATTTGTTTAAAAAGATAATCAAAATAATTTTACTTTTTTTACAAAGTGAAGAGTAAACAAAACAGTATTATTAGAATAAAATTAGGATGTCTACCAAGCTTTGGAGAAAATGTGGATCAATGAAGGACCTCTCATACAATGCAGTTAAGAATGGAAAACAGTACAATCCCTTGGGAAAACAATTTGACATTCCCTGAGAAAGTAGAACATTCACCTATCTCACAGCTTCAAAATTCCATCTCTGAATAAATACACAAGAAAAACTCTCATATGCCAGTACCAAAGACATGAACAAGAATGTACATAGAAACAAGAACAGGAACAATACAAATGTATACTGACAGAAGAATAGATAAACTGTGGATTATCACACAATGGAATATTATACAAGTCAAAAGCAAATGTACTGCATCTAAATGTAAAAACATTGATAAATCTTACCAACATAATATTGAATGAATAGTAAGCCCCAGAAGATATCCTTCATATAAATTTAAAAAACAACTAAATGATATACTTCCTAGTAATATATAAATGATAAAATTATGGAAAATAAAAAAACAAAGTAATAATAAGCATAAGATTAAAAATAGTAGTTACCTCAGGTGAGGAAAGGAGCACATAATTAGATATATTATTATAACTATTTTGACTCTTGTGTTAGGTGATGTGTTCATATTATAAATATATTATTTAAAAGTAAAAAATACAGGTATAAAACAAATAAAAGAGGGCCATGCATGAATCAATAATGAGTATGTGGCATAAACCAAGAATTAAAATTAATTCAATTCTGTGCAACTAATATCCAAAGAAAGAAAATATTGTTGGGGCAACAGTTTAGATCCATTCCTTACAGCACATCTTACATCTTCCATCTTTATTTTTAATTCCATGTTCAACAATTTTTAAAAGTCTGTAGCAATATTCACCCAGCTGTGGGAAAAAACTCATTACAAATAAGTTCAGCGTAATTTGATGAACCAAGTTCTTATTTGAGGAAATTTTTTCCATAAAAATATCTTAAAAAATAGTTTTAACACTTACACATGGGTCTCCACTATGGGAAAAAATATATGTGAAATACTTCATTCACTAATAATATAAATAAGACATTAGAGTGACTTCTTCTACCTTTTGTTAGAATCAAATAAAAACAATTCAAAAGTCCCTCTCTTTTTTTCACACAACAAAGTCATTAATAGTCAACCCATATTAAAGTCTGCATTCCAAGTGAGGAAACATCCTGCTTAACTTCACCTGGATCTCAACGCTACCCTCAACACCCATCCAGTCGTTCAACAGTGCTGAGCACCTATTCATATTTACTGTACTAGAAACTAAAACTTAACAATGTAAAATATTTTTTAAATTAAAAAGATTTAAATATAGTCAATCCACCTAGAAATAAAATGTACATGTCAACAAAAATAACTTACTTTTATGAAACATAATTATATTTTCCCAAAATGCATCTGAATTCTCATATCTGCTTCTGCATTTAATCTGTTCCAATATCACATAATACACAGCATTTGGAAAACTTCATTGTACAATTAGAGCAAGTGAAAGTGAAAAGGACAAATAATGTCATAGTATTTCTATGAAACTCTGAACTTGCAGATACCCTGAAAAAGTATCAGGAATTCCAAGGGATCTCTAAACCATACTTTTGAACCCAACAATATAGTGGATACATTTAAGCTGTCCTCAGTTTAAATGTATTTTTAGTACTGTTTTAGTGAAAACTACAAAGTTCTTTGGGAACACAGAGAAGGAAGCACTCACTTTGGAGACAGCTAGGAAACTTGTACAGAGGTGGTGACACCTGATCTGACCCCTGATCTCAAGTCCTTACACACTAGGTCCTGTAAGGCCTATACATTCTTTTTCCTGCTCTGCAGAGTGACTCCTCTTCTCTCTCTTGGTTGCTGCTCCTCAAACTGGCCAACCTTGTTTTCTTTTACAAGTCTTTGTATTTACTCTGTCTTTGTTCCTTCTGTCTGAAAGGCTCTTCACCCACATATCCCATGGCTGTTCTGAAAGGATGTATAAGAATGGCCTCTGAATGGCCTTCCTGAACGGCCTTCCTGAATGGCCTTCAGGAAGGCCTTTCGTGGCCATCCTGAAAGTTAAAGAGAATACGTCCACACACCTGTAATCTATTCAGGGCTCACTGCTTGGGAAATTCTGCCTTACACCAACCTTTACTTATGTGCACTAGGAGCCATATTTAACAAAGTAGATGGTAGCATCATTTATAAAAGCAAAAAGAACAGAGTAGAAAAAAAGTAAAACTAAGTATCATTCAACAATAAAGTAAAAAAAAATAAGAGTGAATAACAGCTATATGTTTCAACATGAATAAATCTCAAAAACAATAACATGCACAAAAATGCTAGAAATGTTCCTATAGGTAACATATGATTCAAAATTATGAGAATTTCCTCCATCCCTATCCTCCAGTTATACAGCTTCTCTTAGGAGACAACCAATATGACCAGTTCCCAGTGTGTGTGTGTCCGTATACCTATCTTTACACAAAGTTGTTAAGTGAGCAGGACGATATTATAATATGGTTTATGTGTATCTACATATAAATTTAAAATTTTTAAATGTGCATGGGTATGATAAAGACCAAATTCAAAATAATTACTTGAAGATGAAAAGGGAGAAAAAGAGAGAAATGGACTCAGACAGAAGCACTTCAAATGTACCTAATAAATAAGTGATCTGGGATCATTCAGATCTGTGATCTTATTTAAAAATCAGCTCTATTTGGGCACATAAAATAGCATCACAATAGAAATTATGTTCTTCTATAAATGTATTGTTGGAAATGGAAGAGATCACACATTCAAGCATTTATATTCTAAGGGTTCTGAACTCTTATTAGTAACAAAATTTTTCAAACTTGCTTACTACAAATTTTCAAAACTTCCTCCCAAACAAAAAATGCAATGAAAACCCAAAACACATTTACAGTTCACAGAGGAGTCAAAAGACCTTTCTTTCATTCCCACATTCAACTTGCAGAATAATACAGTTCATGTTGGAAAAACCATGGCCATGAATGGCCTTAGCTTTCTGCCTTCCCAGCTTGAAGAGACAGCTGGCTGCCAGCTGTGTAGCTCCTAAGAGTCATTGCTTGCCAAGTAGTTGGCAGAAGGTGGTGAGGAGCTAACCACCTGTAATCCATTTTGACACTGCCTTTGACTATCACTTTGCAGAACTGGATATATTACAGAAATTCCAAAAGGAGTTGGCTAAATATGAAGTTAGGAAGTTGGCCATTTTGGCTTTAACTCAAAAAGGGTATGATGTAGGAAAAGAAAAAAAAATAACAAAAGTTTACAGGAATAATTTACAGGGCTATGTCTATGTCCTTAACCTTTCCCAGATACTATCCACCATATTTCTATCCATCATTACTTTAAATATGAGAAGTGTATAAACAGCTAAAACCAAAGTGGAAAAACTATATCTCTATGTTCACTTATATCATTAGTATTTTCACTTTTATGTCAGTATAATATACGCATATATTTAGTATATATAAAAAATGTACATCATCAGTATGACATAAATATATGAATATATAAACTGAACAAATAACATGGAAATTTTACTTACTGTTTATGTTTTTTTATACCTTCTGTACACAGTGTGGACATACATGTATGTATATATATGATATATAAATCATAAACAATTCTATAGCATAAGTATAGGTATAAACAAACTTGGGAAGATGCCACAGTTTAGGAAAGGAACTTCCTTTATTAAAAAAAAAAATCAATACAATTTCCCCACAGATTCATGATGTAAAATTCTATAATCAAGGCTTGTAGATTTGTAATTATGGTATGTCAGCTACATTTAAACAAGAGTGTTAAAAGATTGTTAAAGTTAAACTAACACAATTGCAGTGTGAATTGTCCTAGTCTCTTTCTAATCTACTGGTGTCACTTTCATTTAATCAGGGGGAAACTATGGGCCAAATTCAGTGCTATTTCCAATGCCCTAACATTCTTTGTTCGCATTGGATTTTAAGCCAATACCAATCTAAAATGGTTATAAAAAGATATATTTAAGAAAGTATTTTTAATCAATTAATTCACTCACTAGTGGGCTAATTTAGCAGGCTTTATTGAAAATAAGTTGCCTTTAAAGTGATTAAATAAACTTTTATGTTAAACGGATGAAAACATTTTATTCTACAACTTGTAGAAGAATTTCTTGAATATACCATAACTCTGGCATAAAAAAAAATCTTACCAACACAAATCTTATTTGGAAACTTATTGTGGACATGTTATTTGGTTGAAAGGCCTTATGAACATCCAAAACATCAATCCTATATGTCCTACTGTAATGAAAATTATTTTCCAAATCACTACTTAAATTAATACCAGGAAAAAAACTACTATGGCATGGGTACATATTTACAGGATGCATTTAAATTTTAATTTAAGTTAGATACAAAACTGAATTTACAGTTTTACTATCAGCAAATTAGTCTCCAAATAACAAGAGAAAACAGTGCTACATTAGCTAGTTAGAAAAGAGGTATGAACACTTATCATTCTGGTTTGCTTTAAACTTTCCCAGTTTCAGCAATGAAGGTTCCACATGCTCAAAAACCCTTTACCCCAGGCAAACCAGGGTACTGACACCACCTAGAAATTAAAAGGGAGGGGGGATTTTACAGTTCTGCACTGAAGAAGAAAATTAGAGTAATATTTTAATCTGGGAACTGGTTGCCAGATTAACTATGACCCAGTCACAGATATCAGCAGGCCCAGCAATCTTCCTGAAACAAGGATCCAAATCTTTAAAAAGAGCCTCCAGACTCAAACCTACCAACTAATACCCAGTAACAGTGAGTCATATGTGAACAAAGCTGCTGCTTAAAGAAATTTAGCATAACTACCCATCCAGCCTGTAGTGCACACATCTCTCTAGTTTCATAGCCACAACTGGTCCTGGAATACAATTCTGTTGCTGGCAAGAGGATATTTAAGGAATCCTAGGAGTCAGAGGCTCAGGACAAAGTCAGATTCATTCCTGTCCAACTCTCACTTTAGAAGCCCTTCCTAGTAATTGTACTCTTTCCTTGCTCCCAGGAATCCAGTCTCTCTTAAAATCCATTTTCAAAAATCAGATACTTTGCCTCTGTTACCATGCAAGGTAACAAAGTTTCTCCAAGACTGGGGCCTACAATAATACCCTTGACATTTATTTCTACTTCTACTTCCAACATGGCTGCTACTCACTAGATTGCCTTCACTATTTTGCTAACATGCTGAAACACTCATCTTCCAGGCTTTGGGTTCCCTAATGCCAAACCACCATCTATTTATTGCCTGTTCCCATACTCCTGTAACATTCCACCTGCCTACCCAGAATTCCTCCTAAAACCCACAAAAGGGCACTTCTGAATCACCTGAAGGATTGTTGCAGATTTAATTAGACACTAAACTCTAAGAATGCACTCTCCCTAGTATAGACTACCCAAATACCTAGAATATATTTCTAGTGGCTCTCAATTCCTAGAGAAAACGAAGAATTTAGGGGAGTGAATGATGACTTTAAATCTCTTCTTCCAAATAAAAGTTATGACTTCTGAAGAGAAATGGGACTATGGGAAATGAGCATCTGACAAGAAAAAAAAAGGTGATGAGAACAGAAATTGGATTTTAGACCACTGCTTTAAGAAACCAATGAACAGAATCCTGTTCACAAAACCAAGAGCCCATCTGAATCATGAAACCAATCAAGAAGTGTTTGAAACTAAATTTGGAGAGGGGAGAAAAATACATACCTTTAAGAACTTTTTATTATGAAAAATTTTAAACAGATAGAGACTATAATGAAGTCCCATGATCATTCAGTCCCAGCAATCATTAATATGTTGCTATATCTGCCTCATCTATTTTCCTCTTTGCCAAGGTAAAATGGAAAATTTTTAAAATATGATACTAAGGCAGAAGATGGAAAGAGTTCAAATAAATTTCAGGAGAAAAATGCAAGAGAGAATGAGAAAAAGAGAAACAATATTTTCAGACTTAGATGGTTATCTACCAAAGCAAAATATGTGTAATAAACAGCTAAAATAGGTCTTTTGGTGATTAAAAATAATCTCATCTTAGTGCATATGGGGAACTACACCAAAATGTCAACAGAAAAGCCATGAAAAAATGTATGATAGACATTTCCATTAATTTATAAATAATTTGAGATACAATAAATTATGAGGGTTTCACAAAAATGACTAAATTTACTAAATTAAAATTTGATAATGTCCTATTATTGAAATAAGCTGAAAGTTAAACTTTATTTCCAAGCAGTTTCCATAGTTACTTGGGAATTTTTGAAAGCCTAAAATATTGGCTTATTAATTATCTAAATGAGTTTATTTTATCTAGAATATGTATTATAAGCCCATAACTAGTTGAACTGAGTAACTTCATAAACTAGAATAGATCATTAGGATGAGAAATGACAAGGTCATGAAGGTAATTAATGGAAATCTACCATTAAAAATAATTTCTCATTATACCCAGGTACTTTTACTAAATAGACTTACTAAAATGAAATAACCAAAGTCTACCAAAGTGAACAAACAGAGAACTCTGGGGTGAGTAACAGTGCAAATTATTTACATTTTCAATTACACATCTCAAACTGTAATTGAAAAAATTAATTTATATGTCTCAATTCTCCTATTATCATACATTTTCTAAATACTCTTTTTTAAAAAGTTGTACTTGAAATAGAAAGTTGTATATCAGAAACCTTGCTCTCCCTTGCTCTGCCACTAACTAGTACTGTCGTCTTAGACAAGTTTGATTCCTCTATTTCAACGTCATTAAACCTCAGTTTCTCATCTGTAAAACGGGAAAACAATATTATTAGTTAATATTTACTAGCCACTTGCTATTGGTCACATACTATGGTTATGTTAAACAGTATGCAGATTATGCATAGCAGGCACTTCTTGCAACATCTGCAGGAGGTGGGTACTTTCTCCATTTCTAAAAAAGGCGCAAAATAATATATTCAACAACACATAATAAATGGCAGAATTAAGGTTTGAACCCAAGTAGTCTCACTTCAGAAGAGGCCGTGCATTTAACTACTATTCATACCATTTTCCTTACTGCCTTCATAATACTGAAGGCTTCTAGGAAACCACAGTGCAATGCTGTGCTAAGCCTCCGGGGCAATACCTGAAACAGTGAATTTATTCTTTTCTGCCTTGTCCTTCAAACAGTATGTTAAAAGGGGACTAAAGGTGGGCAAAGATGAAAAAGCCAGTTGGCTAGGACGAGTCATTTCTACTGAAAAAATAACCTGCTTCTTCATAGGCCTGTTTAACTTTTCTCCTGGAACTCTTCAAAAAGTTTGACCTTGCGTCTGAAGTTCTAATAAGCACTGAAGTGTCCAACAGCAGTCAGGAATTAAGGGCCGATTACAGGGCCGGGCTCCGGAGGGCAGTTATTTAAAGAGCATCCCACCACGTCTGGGGCGAGCGTCGGGAAGCAGGGCAGGGAGAGTCAGGCCACAGAGAGTTTGGCAAGAGTGCTGGAAGTTCACGCCCCAGTTCTCACCGACTGCGAGTCCCGCCTACCACGTTAGATCACCCGGCAACCACAAGGTCTCATTTTTTTTTTTGGATGAGGGCCGGGCTCTCGGCGCCCCCCCCCCGAAACTTCCACCGGGTCCCCGAGTCCCCCCGAGGCCGCCTCCCTCCAGTCGGGTTGGCGGGGAGATCCGGGGGCGCGCACACAGCAGGTACCACCAAAGCCCAGCCCGGCCTCCGGACTGCGGCCGCCGCCCCTACGCTCCCAAACTGCGGGCGCTGGAGGGCAGGGGCTGCCGCCGACCCTCCCCGCTCCATCATTGGCATTTCGAGCGTAGAGGCAACGGGAGGGGTGTGCCCCGGCCCGCGTGCAGCGGCACCGGCGCGCCCGCGCCGTCCCCGCCTCGCCTCCGCCGGCCGCGGAGCTCTAGGTAAGGCCTGGAGTCCCGCACCGGCCTCGGGCCTGCGATCCGCCCGGCCTCTCGGGCCGCCGTGAGGCGAGGGAGAGGAGGAGCTAGCGGCTGCGCTGTTGGCGGCTCCTTACCGCTTCACCACGCCGGTTTTGATCTTGATTTGTCTCACGCGAGGATCGGCCATGGTCCCTGGAGCGCCGCGGAAAGGAGGGGCGGAGAGCCGGGGTAACCGTGCGACTAACGGCGGGGAGGCGGTGTCGTCGGCGTAACAGCCAGGGCCCTGCGCGCATGTGCACAGCCTGGCGCTGTCCAGGCGCCCGTGCCACACCCGGGGGGCGGGAGGCGCGGATCCCGGACTGCTCTGTCTTCCGGCCCGTCGTCTCCGCGGCCACCTAGTTCTCTCCTCGCGAAACCTGCCCTGGTCTCTCAGACAGCCCTCCTTTCAGTGCTTGAACAGCTGTCAATCTAGTGTGAACACGAGTTAAACTTTTCCCGGCCTGCACAGCCTGGGCGTGTTGGGAAACTTCAGTTACCTCCCAGATAGACTGGTTTGGCGGTGACATTGCTTTGTTTGATTATCTGCTTAATGGACAGAGTGACCTAAAAATCGAATTAAAGGTATTTTTTTCGGTGTCATTATCTGGTGTCAAATGGGCCAAAGCGATGTATCTTTTTAATAAAATAAACTGTCATCGTACATGCAGTCAAGAAAATCCCTACCCTCTACCTCAGACCACTGCCCCCCACCAAAACATAGAGATGTACTTCACAAAGGAAACGGCTAAAGGACTTATTCAAATAAGCACCTCGGTGTATCTTAAATATTTTGTGTGAGAATGTAGCGCACAAAAGCTTGGGCCTTGTGGTCAGACCAACTGGCACTCAGGGCTCTAGCCTTTATAGCTGGATGACATCGGACGTGTGAGCTATTTAACCTCCCTGCTGAGCCCGTGGCCTTGTATGCAAAACGGAAATAATAATGCCCAATTTACAGAGTAGATAGGAACATTAAAGCTCATGCCTGACACAATAGATGCTCAATAACTTTCAGTCATTGTTTCAAATTTTCAAAAAAAAACATGTCTCTTGCACAAAAGGGGTTGTGCCTCCACATCAGCCTCTTGCTGGTGAAGTTCTCTAAGGAAGCCAGGGCAGTGTCTCCTTTGTTTCGTTTTTTATTGGTGTCACCCCTGAAAGCCATCTACCTGTCTTTTTCCCTTCCCTACACCTGCCGTACTTATTCTGGCTTCATGCCTAGCTCTGGGACACTCTCCACCCTGCCAGTCCACGACCCTTATTTTAAATCAGGATCAAAGTCCAACTCCTGGGGAAAGTCTACCATGATGGACCACCCCTCTCCCCACTGCCTGATCAATGCTCCCGGGATGCTCCGGAATCACCCATTACTAATTTTCATTTGTGGTCTATTTCTTTTAAAAACTATTGTTTGAGTCCGTCACAAGGGCATGCTCACTCTCCTAGTTGGATTATAAACATCTTTAGAGGCAAGAATCTTGTATTCCATAAATCCTCCTCCCCAAATTTCCCCCTGTGTTCTGTACACAGCACGTGCTAAATTTGATAACTATTGTCATCCAACTGGCTGGCATACTGAAATACAATTTCAAGTGACATAGAAGAGCAATGAAATATTGGGGGGCAGGGAGATGAGTGGAATCAAAACAAAACAAAAGCCCATCATACTCACCAAAGCACAATGCTACAATTAGAAATACAATAGCTCATTAATATAACGTTACTGGGCAGTCCCATAAGGCAAAGAAACAACAGCAGCTGAACCCACAAACCAAAAGATTGTGTAGCTAGGGCTCTTGTCACTGTCAAGGATGTTCCTTCAGTCAGGCAACAGAAGTCATGTAACTCCTTATATTCCTTCCTGCCTTGGTTTCCAGAACCCCAGAGCTCAGTTTTGGGCTAATTTGTAGGAGTTTCCCTCAGCCTAGGTTTTCTAATGTAAATAATGTCTAACTCCCCCAACCCCCAATTCTACTTCTACTCTTTTGCCCATTTTCTGTTTTAATGATTTTATATCTATGACCTTCATGTAAAACACTAATAAATAAATGTAACACACTGACCAAAACAGCTGTGCTGCAGCTGCTGTGTCCTCAGACCCAGGCCCAGGCTCTCAAGGACAGTGTGCATTTGTGTCTGTGTGCATCACATTGGGTGCTTGAGGCTGTGGGTTAAGATCATGCAGTTTGGCCCCCACCCCTGAGGACGGGAGATTGGAGATCAGGAGTTTACAGTAGGTGTAAAGAGCTTTAATTTGGGGGCCCGACTGTCTGGGGTCATATTCTAGCTCTGCTTCTTACTAACTGTAAACTTGGACAAGTTACTAACCTCTTTATGTGCCAGTTTCTTCATCTGTGAAATAGGGGTGGTAGTAATAAAAGGACCAACCTCATAAGGCTGTTATAAAGCTGAAATGAGTTAATATTTGAAAGTACTTAGCACAGTGCTGATATTTATTAAGCCTCATACAAAGTGTTCATTAAATAAGTAAGTCATCTGGGAAGGTGGACCTAAGTAGGACACTAAAAACACAGTAGGACACACATTCAAATGAATACAGAAATGTACATGTTATAATTAATGAAATCATACTGAATTCATATTTGACTATTAACTCTACCTAACAAGGACCTGTGTTGGACTTACTCACCACTGTATCCCAGCATGTAGCAATGCCTGGCGCATCATAGGTACTCAATAAATATTTGTTGAATGAATGAATGAATGAATGCTGCTTTAAAACTCTTTTTTCCATTTAATAGTGTCACAGAACCTTCCCATTCGAGCAAGTGGGCTACTGAAATAATCTGAAATTCCTCTCTGCCATCTTTCTCCAGGCCTTGCTCCTTAGGGTTTGAACTGTAAGGAGGTAGAACCAATGGAGTAACTTTTTTGTTGCTAGAGGACTAATCATAGGAGTACTAACCATGAGAAAGTACTAACCATAGGAGAGATAGTACTGACCTAGGGCATTTGAAATAGAAACTATGTAAGATGCATTTTTCACTGTTTGCCACCCATTTGTCCCCTTATCCCTACACCTTAATTGAGTTCTTAATAAATATTCCAGCCTGGGTCTCAGCCAAACTATGGGAATGAATGTGTAGGGAACTCTATAACAGATAAGTTAATCAAGATTTGAGATCGAGGGTTGAAGTGATCCTCAGGACTGGGGGAAATCTGGCAGAACAAGAGGCAAGTCCAGCCATCTCCTCCCCAAGTGGCGATTCTTCTATTGCTGATTTTTGAGGGTTTATGTGCTACTTTATTAAAGAATACTGCATATTCTATTACAAATGCAAGTTGTTTTTCCCACACACTTTTAGGACTATGAACTCAGTCTCACCACCCCTTCATGCCACTCTTCGCCCATTGACTGCACGCTCCTCAAGATTAGAGACCATAGTATATTCATCTTTGTCTCCACGGCACCAAGCTTATGCCTAGTGCCCAGTGCATGCACAGTATGTATTTGCTGAGTTAAGGAAAAGTCAAATATACCACTGAGATAGATTTCTAATTTTGACAAAAACAAAAGACTGGTCATGCTTTTACTCTCTGGGATGGAACTGGAAGGTAACCAGCATGCCATGAGACTTGCACGTTGTACTTCAGTATGTTGCTCTAATGTTGTACTTGTTTTAATAAAACTAGATGGCCAATTGGAAAAGACACCCCTGGAAAGACTATTTAAATAAAGAAGTACTGTTGATTAAAACATATTTTTTGAAATGTCGCTGGTAATTACCTCTAGGTGTAGGAAAGACTTAAAATATAGTTCCTTCATCATTACAAAATATACCTCTTCTGAAGAGATTCAGAAGATCCCCTTCCTTGCCTGCCACTTCTATCTCTTTGCAAATTCTCTTGTCTTTCTCTTTTACTGGAGCCACTGCAGTAGACCCTCATGGAACTTGGGCTTTGACCAGCATTGCATGAGTGCTGCCTGGGCCATGAGCTCCACCGAGACAGGAGCCAGGCATGGGAAATGCTCAGCACACACGTATGCACAACCCAGTAGTGTGAGAGAACAGGAGCCTGTGGGTAAATGCTCCACCCGTTCATTCTCCAGGCAGCAGGCAATTCTGAGACACATTGTGTAAGGCTCTGCGGGTGGTCCCATGGAATCAAACATCAATCAATCACCTGTAGCAATGGCGAACTCAATAATCCATATTTGCATTTGCTTTTCTTCTTTCCCTGTCTCATCTGTCCATTCCTCACTCCTGGCCTCCAGAATCACTTCCCAAATAAGTGGAACAGTAATACGTTGCACTTGGGAATAATGTTCTGACTCATTAATCAAAGGAGTCAGAAAACTGTAAGTTTTAAGTGGGGCACAGAGCAAGAATGGGCTCTGCATCAGGTCTAGGCTGCAGAGCAAGCTTCCCTGCTATTCAGGGCATCTGACCACATAGATTCAATGATGCTGATGTACCTGGTGGACCCTAAGAGGAGAGTAGTATATAGGCCATGCCTATTAAGGCAGAAGTCAATACTAACTTTTTCTTACCATAAGAATTTATCACTGTTTAAAATTGTCCCCATACTCTGTAAACTGTTAGTGGCATCTATGGTAGACACTATTAACTGGCTTACCCAATATTCATTCCCCAAATGCTCTTCCATACCCACTTCCATTGTGGGGCTTACTTCTTCAACCTCCCTTGAAGCTGGAGGTGGCCAGGTACACAATTCTGGGCAAATAGATAAAGGTGGAAATACGTAGGTGGTTCCTGAGAATGCTTTGAATTTCTTGATACAGGGAATTGCCCCTTCCTACTTCTTCCATGAAAGTAGAATGGAGTAAAAAATATCCATCTTTCATCCATGAGGGAAAGACAAACATTTCAGAGACACTACTGACATCACTTAACTGCTCGACCAAAACCAGCAGCTATTTATCTCTAGTCATCTTGTGTGGAAAAAAAACCCATATCCTTAGGTACTTAAGTTACTGTTTATAAGATTTCTGTTATTAGCATCCCAAAGGGTTTTCTATAGAACTCTAATAGAGCTTCATATGTACGTCTCTTCATTGAGGAGAAGAGAAGATATAGCTGTTGGATCTTCAAAAGAAAGAGGCCTATGGAAACAAAAATATCTCCAATGGTGGCTTTCATAATATGCTGTGTTCTCATTGTATGAGTGAATTAAACATACAACTTAAATGGTCACAGATCACAGAATAAGGATGGTGGGGAGCTGCATATTTTAGACAATAGGAGATCTATACAAATATCAAGAGCATCTAATCCTTTTGCCACTGACTTACAGAGGGACCTATTTACAGCTGAACAGGTATCTGATATAACAATTCATTGTTCTGACACATATTGCAATCATCATGTGCAGTTTTTAATGCATCATGTTACATTAGCTCAGCCCATGGTCTAGTACCATGTAACATAAATTTTGCCAAGAGGAATGACATTACGTGACACTGACTTTTAAAAGACACTATTTTTTCAGATCACATACCTTTTATCCATGAGTGCCCAATTCAAAAATCAAGCTGGCAGACAAAAGTGGAGTAAATGTGTAGCCACAAAGCAGCATATTTATCTTGAGTAGTTTTGCACATTTCTACCTGTAGTCAATGATTCCATTCCATTTTTATGCTGAAATGCATGAGCAACATTAATGGACCTTTTTTTGTCACCTGAAGTGAGACTTTTATTCAGGGTCAATCAAGAGAGACCTGAGAGGCATGTTTGGATTACACGCTACGGACACATTTTTTTTACGGGTTTATCATGAGCTGTCCATGAGTATTCTATTTGAAACTCTCAGCAAAATAGTTATGATTATTTTATTTTACCCTATCCATGACTAGTCTTTTCAGTAAGATATCTCTCTTAGGTGTGAAATATTTTCAGTTGTCACTGCATATTCCTTTTTGATATTAGTAGGAAACACGGCAAAAAATATAAGTATATTTGGACAACAGATGACTAGCTTACAGTTTCTAGATTACTAAAAGAATACTCTAAATATTGGTCCACAAAGATCCATTCATGTAAATTTTTAAATTTAATTTTTTTACTTCTTTCTGAGATTATTTTTCAACAGTTTCTTGTCCATTATAGTAAACTACTTAAGGCCTGGAGAATTCTTCTTGGGTTATAAACCTAAAGTTCAAAGAAACTAAGCTGTCATCTGTGAAGGTTCACTAGGATTCTGCAGGACAGTCTGCCATGGGGAAGGAAGGCTTCATGAAATGGCTTTTCCCCTAATATTTTAAGGTAATATAAAAATATTACTTCTAAATTAGAGAGAGAAATTTCATTTTAACTTGCACATTTCAACTTCTATAATTTCTAATTCCAATATTACTACCCTAATGTTTAATTATTGTATTTTTATTCGATTATTACTACAATTATTTCTCTTCCACTATTACCATATTTTTGCACATACGTGTATGAATGTGATTGCCACTTAATCATATAATTGAGATTTTTAAGAACTCTTTTTGTATAGAAGTTATATGCTTCCAAATGATTTGGAAACTTTAGAGCTGATAGAATTCAACCAATTCTCCTTGGATTTTTAGCCACATAAGAAATTTTATAAAAGGACTTCAATAAAGACCTTATTGAGTTCAGTACAACTGAAAATCTATCTGATACCAAGTAACCAGTAGGTAATGACTAATTCCCCCCACCCCACCTTTTACTCAGATGTTTTGGCATTCTGTCATGCAGTGACGCTCCTGAAAATGATTAAAAGAAGAATTTGGGCCTCAGCTAAGACACATTTTCATTGGATAATTTGAACAGCTTACTTAATTCTCTCTCTGACTTAGTTTCCTCAACTGTAAAGTGGAGATAAAATATCTGCCACACAGGGTGTGGTTCTTGTGAAAATGATATAAGGCAATGTATGTAAAAGACCTAACAGAACGTCGGCACATCATAAGCGCCCAATAAATGTAACCATTTTTATCATCTTCTCTCATGTGAGCAAATAAACAAATTATACAGAATTGATGCTTTTTAATAAAATTAAACTATGAAGCAAGTTTATTTTTTCAGTGAACTAGCAAAGGATTTCCAATAGAAACCACTACTTCTAAGTTTATAAGAGTTACAAGTTGAGATATAAATATTATTGGATTGATCTTCTTTCACAAACAGTATGAAAAGGAAGCATCACATGTTAAATTTATTACTGGCAATTTGCAATATTAAAATATCTTTCCAATAAATACATTTAAAATAGTCTGTGTAAATTTTGTGTTTATGCTTGTCAAATTTAATGCTAGCTATTTCACTTTGGAAGAAGAAAGTTCTGTGGTCTGATAAAGTGCAATATGTAAATAAAGACACAATTCAAGGAGGAAAATTCCTAAGAGTTAAAAAAAAAACAACGAAAGATCAAAATCAATAAAATTGCCTTGGCTAGTGGTTCAGTGGATTGAGTGTGGGCCTGTGAACCAAAGGGTCACTGGTTCAATTCCCAGTCAGGGCACTTGCCTGGGTTGTGGGCCAGGTCCCCAGTAGGGCATGTATGAGAGGCAACCACACACTGATGTTTCTCTCTCTCTCTCATTCTCCCTCCCTTCCACTCTCTCTAAAAATAAATAAATAAAGAAGGTAAAAAAAGAAAATCAATAAAATTGCAGAAAGAGTTTATTAGCATGTTTTTATTTAAAAAATGAGAATCTGTCTTCACAAAATCACTGGAGGATAAACACTTGAAATGCAATTTTATTTAACTAATAATGAATGAAAATTAGTGCCTACAAGTAAAGACCAATATATCATTTAGGTTGTTTGCGCTACTACACACAGTGGAATTTTGCTTTCTTTGTTTTATAAAAGTTAATTTCCATAAGTAAAGATGAAAATAATCAATGTTTTATAAACACTGCTTTGTAAATGGTTGTTGAGGTTTGGCTGAATATCACACAAATCAAGCAGCTACATTTTAACTATTCTAACAGAAATAAAAAATAGTGTTGAGAGCATTCAAGACACATTGTCTCTCTAGACTGTCATGTATTGAGACTGTGCATATTTTGCGAAATATGAAAAAGGAGAAAAATGTCACAGTAAAAAAAACCCTACCGACTGTCAGTGGTTATTGCAAACTGCTTACCTGGACCCTCACTGTAGCCCTTCAAACTTTCATTATCCCTATGTTTGCTTTCGTAACTAACTGGAAATGAATATAATGTTACAAAGACAAAAGAATGCTACACACACAAATAAATTCAATATAAAGCCAGGAGCTGAAAAGGAATGGAGAGCAGGAGTAAGTTGAGAAAAGGAAAGAAATAAGGGTGGAAGTAGGCTTGGCGTTAAATATGTCAGAAGAGTGTGATCAAGGTGGGAAGAACTGGGGCAGTTAGGCATGGTCATGTCCTGAATTCTTTAAACTTTTCTGCATTTGGAGAGTAAAACAGGAACACTGGGTCCTTGCTTTTGTTAGGATATTTTTTTAGTTGTTTAACAGAGATTAAATAACAGTGGCACACATAGCATAGAGAGAAGGTTTGCTCTGTTCCACAAGGTTTCAAAAGCCTAGACACTTTCTAATTTGTTCTACCATGCTCTGGGATTTTGCCCTTTCTTGCATGTTCAAAGATGGCTCCCATTCCAGTCTCATATTCTATGTCCTTTTAAAGTTACGAACTGGAAGAGGCTTGAAACACTTCTGCTCACATTCCACTGGTCAGAACTTAGTTACATGACTACAACTCATTACAAAAGAGGAGGAAAATGATAGCTGAGCTATCATGTGTCCATTTCTTTAAAACTTTAATCCCTCATTCAGTTTAATTTTATTTATTGATTTTAGAGAAAGGAAGGGAGAGAAAAAGAGAGAGAAACATCAGTTTGTTGTTCCACCTATTCATGCATTTATTGGTTGCTTCTTGTATGTGACCTGACTAGGGATTAAACTCACAACTTTGGCATACAGGGACAATGCTGTAACCAGCTGAGACACCCGGCCAGGGCACTCTTGTGTACCCAATTAAAATCATAAGCAGGGCCCTAGCCAGGTAGGTCAGTTGTTGGAGTGTTGTCTGACATGTCAAGGTTGTGGGTTTGATCCCTGCTCAGGGCATGTACAAGGGTCAATCAACAAATGCATAATAAGTAGAAAAGAGTAAAATTTTCTTCTTCTTCTTCTTTTTTACAGCCAAGTAGTATTCTGTTGTGTAAATGTACCAGAGTTGTTTTTTCCATTCATGAACTGTTGGACACGTAGGTTGCTAATATGGTAAATTACATTGACTGATTTTCAACTTATTGAATCAGCCATGCACTCCTGGAATGAATATCACTTGGTCATTGTGTATTATCCTTTTTACATATCCTAGATTTTATTTCCTAATATGTTTCTGAGGGATACTGGTCTATAGCTTTTTTTCTTGTATTATTTTTTTCTATTTTTGGTAACAGGGAAATTCTAGCTTCATTAAATAGCTGTTCTCTCCTCTTCTGTATTTTTTAATTAAGTGGAAATAAAAATTAAGTAGAAATTTTCCTAATTACATGTTTTGTAGACTTCACCAGTGAAACCATCTGAACCTGGACTTTCTTTTTGTTGTTGGAATATTTTTAACTCCAAATTCAGTTTCTTTACTACTTATACAACTATTCAAATGATCTATTTCTTCTTGCATTTTGGTAGTGTCTGTCTTTCAAGGAATTTGTCCAGTTTATCTAAGTTGAATGATGGACATAGTGTTCTTTGTAGTATTCCCTTATTATTCTTTTAATGGCTATAGGGTCTGTAGGGATGTCCATTCTTTTCTTCCTGATATTGGTCATTTGTGTCCTCTTTCTCCTTTTTTTTATTGAGATAAAATACACATAATATAAAATTAACCATTAATCACTTTAAAGTGCACAATTCAGTGGCATTTAGTACATTCGTAATGTTTTACAACCATCACTTTATCTAGTTTTGAAACTAGTGTCTTGTGAGGTCATTTAAGTTTGAAAAAAGAGGATGATTAAGAAAGCTGTGTGAAGGAGGCAAGGCAAAGGTTAGAATGCAGGTTTTACTGGTGATAATGATAAAATTGCAGCAAGAGACTGGGAGTTAAGGGCTTTGGGTATGCAATGCCATTTGATTCAGGTAACTTTGGTATAGCGCTTGGCAAAGAGCAGTGTGTGGACCCTGAGGTAGGATCCATGTTTTATAATCATAGTCCTCAAAAAAGCTTAAAAATATCTGGCTGCTGTCATATAGTATTAACACGGAAACAATTCCTGGGGGAAGAAGGTAAGGGGGAAATTCCTCTGACAAAGGTGGCTCTTGGCTTCACTCAGAAATATAAACACAGTCATTTCCATAAACCCTGCTTTGAGCGACATCTGTTTAACCTAGACCTGTGATGGAGGGAGGTTTTAGATTTCAGGGAAAATGAAGGAAACATATGCCATTTCCTAGGGTAGTGCTGCTAAGAAGCTTTCCTTTTCAAAATGGAATGTCCTAGATAGATCCAAAGCACGTGTATTCCTTGGCAACGTAAGCCTGAATTACTCGAAGCCACAAATTTTTAATTCAAATTTTGGTTTAACCACTAGGAATGGTTTATTTCTTTGACATGCCAGCTAAATCATTTCTTCTCTTGGGGACGACTGGCTACAAAGTGTTCAAAACTGAGTTGTCCTTCCTTTGCCCTTCAGGTGGCCCCAGAACACTCCCAGAAGTAAGCAATTGTTAAGCCATGCTCTTTCCCCCTAGAATATCCTTTCAAGCCTCTCCTCAAGCCAAAATAATAACCTTTTGAAATCTCAGCTCTAAGAAAGCCCTAAAGTAAGCACTCAATACTATGGAAACAATCATTTGACATCATTCCAGTAAATCCATCTTTGGGCTATGCAGCTTGTTTTACTGTAATGGTGTTATTTTGGGATTTATTGGCTTCCAGAACTAAGAAAAAGACATAGGAGCACCTTGAGCACCTGCTCAGTTATGGAGAATGTGGAAAAAATCAAATCAAATATCTACAAAATATGCCACTCTATTGTTCATTTATTTTTTCCAGTTTTATTCCTATTTTGACAAATTGTTTGATGTGAACTCATCTCATTTTTGTTTTTTGAAAATCATATACAGATTCTTAGACATGAATAAATATCTTCTTGCCAGTTTCAATAAAAGAAGGAGTAGAGAAATTGCAGCTCATATACACACATCTGTATCATCCAAGGTACAGCCAAGAGACAGAAACCATGCCAATTATTAGAACAGAGAAAATACAGATGTCATCTAGGTATGAAGTGGTTAACTAAGTAAATGAAAGGGCCAGAGAGGTGCCACGGAGGTTGCAACTGCAAGTAGCATTTAATACCCCTAGTGCTTGGGAACAAAGGAAATAAATTGGAATTATTACAATTTAGGAACCAGAGGACGTTGCTACCCTCTGAAGACAGAACACTGGCAGATTATGCGGGGACCTCTGAGAGGGCAGAATGAATCTGCCCCCCCCCAACATCGAGAACAACCCTGAGCTGAACGAAGCTGCTGCTACTGGAAAGAGATAAAGCTGTCGGGGTGAAGGAGTGATGCTAGTGTTATGCTCACAGAAACAGGAAAAATTCATGAAGCACAAGAAAAAGTTAAGTCCTTTCTTCCTCCTCTAGCATTACAAGCTCCCTGACAAAGCAGAAATGTGGTTTTTAGAATTTTAGAACCAGCAGCATAATGCAGAGTACAGAAGGAGGTGTTTGGAGGTGAGAGATAGAAACCTAACAGGGATGTTTCAACAAGTCATTCAAATCACACCTTAATGAAGCAAGATGAAGATATTGGAAAGGCTGGCTGGCTGCCAGTGAGGGGCTCCCAGTTGCATTATCTTGGAAGGGTCCCCGTGGTCCTCAGTTTTGTAGGTCTAGAAGCTCAGCTGTGTCAGAGCACCAAGAACTGACAGAACTGGAGGGATAGGTCACATGATCCAACTTACAAGGGACTGATAGATAAACTCAAAGGCCAAGGTATTTCAACCTGTGCTGCATGCAGGGGTGTCCAACCTGTGCTGCATGCAGCCCAATATGGCTATGAATGTGGCCCAACACAAAATCATAAATTTACTTAAAAACTTTTTTTTTTTGCTCATCAGCTTTCGGTAGTGTTTGTGTATTTAATGTGTGGCCCAAGACAACTCTTCTTCCAGTGTGGCCCAGACATGCCAAAAGGTTGGACACCCTGATGGTTAGCTGGTACACACATCCTGTCACCTGTAGGAAACAATGAGTCAGGAGGCAGGTGATGGCGTGGAGCGAGGGTAGGAGAGTTAGCTGGGTGCACTGCATGGCTCTGTAACAATTGTCTGACATAATTACAGAGAAGCACTGGGTCAACTGACATCAGGTCCGCAGTCAGTATCCTCAGTAGCTCCACAGAGCTGGACAGAGCCCCCCAAAACTTACTCTTTTGTCTTTAATTGGCTCTTGACAGAATACATCCTTCTGTTAGTATCTTTTCTTCAGAAAAACATACATAGTTATAATTTTATTTGTCCGTGGTAGATGGTCTTGCACAAGTTTGAATGTTTCTGAGTCTTTCCTCTTCTTTAGATGAAGAACGATTGTCCCTGGTTCATAAGGCTGTTCTATGGATTAAAAACTAGTCCATTTGAATATTCATAGGACAATGCCTAACACACAGGAAGCTCCCAAAACATACAAATTTCACCCCTACCTTTTATTTTGCTTTGACTATATTAAGACTTTCTCTTCTTCTGACATTTTTCATTTTAAAAAGATAAGTTACATGGCTGTATAGCATTCCCTGGAAGGATTTATCATTCTATTTAACAGTAGCTACTGTTTGGCAGTAAGATTGTTTCTAATTTTGTGTATTAAACTTGATGTTTCATTGCTGGTATCATGCCAGGCCAAGTTCCCAGATAGATACTCGAATTGGATACAGACTATCACACTGAGAACATACTCAAAAGCATCAAAGAGCTTGCAAAGAAATAAAGAATATTTAGGCCAAAGACTACCTGAAGGCAGAACCCACATCAAATAAAAAAATATCTCAAAAGCAGCCAGGGATGGAAGTTAAGTTACTTTGAAAAAGAGAAATATGTAAAGAGCTATGCTCCCTAAGGCAATAGGGAAAACAAGAGGCCAAGGAAATGATATTTTCAATGTGTTACACCATCTTCACTAGCATTTCCGTTAGTGCTGGGGCGCTGGCAAACTCTCAGTGTTTTATCTGAAAACACCTTTATTTTGCTCTCATTCACGAAAAATATTTTCACTGGGTGTAGAATTCTAATTTGATAATGATTTATTTTCTTTGCACATTGATATTTAAATATACACACTCACACAAACTTCTATACATACATATTTATTCTGGAAAGAACATAAGCTCAGATAGGTCTGAAATAAAAACAAATGAAGAATTAAAAAGTGGTTAATTATGTGGGTAAAACAAAACAAAAATTGGATATAAAACAACCACATATAACAATCTCTGTAATATATATAATTTCCTACTGAAAAATAAAATATCTTAGAACAATTTAATGCCATTTATTCCCCCCCCCATGGCGTCTATGCAATTTTTTTAAATTGCTTACATTTTAAATTGAGAGCATGGAAATAATTTTAAATTAATATACATGACAACCATTGCATAGAAGTCATGCGGGGAGTAAATGGAATTAAAGTGTTTTAAGCCCTGGTCAGTTGTTTGGAGCATCATCCCATACACCAAAACATTGTAGGTTCAATTCCCACTCAGGGCACACCTCTCTCTCTCTCTCTCTCTCTCTCTCTCTCTCTCTCTCCCCGCCACTCTCTTTCTCTCTCTCCCCTCTCTAAAAACAATGAAAAAATGTCCTCACATAAGGATAAAAAGAAAGTGTTTTAAGATTTTGTGTTTATAGTAAGAAAGTAAATAACCCAAATGTTCATCAACTGATAAATGGATAAACATTCACCATAAAACATTCATAAAATGTAGCATTGGGTTGGCCAAGAAGTTCATTTGTTTTTTTCCATAAGATGGCTTTAGTAGAGCTTAGTTGTCTTTAACTTGATCTGAAACAATTTTGTTAAATTGTATTATGTCAGCTGTCATATCAGTGTGCATTTAAAAAACTTATCAAAATTGGTGAATTTTTGTGCAGCCATTTTAATATTAAAGATGGAAGAAAATAAGCAATATTCAACAATAAAAATAAGTGGGAATAAAGTACAATGCATGTCATAATATTTTATTATAACATGTTATAATATTGATGAACTTTAAAATGGTAGGCTAAGTCAAAGAAGTCAGTCAGGAAAGGCCATGTATTGTATAATTTCATTTGTATAAAATGTCTCCAATAGAAAAATCCATAGGGACAGAGAGTAGACCAGTAGCTGTCAGGGGCTGGAGGTATGGGGAGTGATTGTTACGGAACACAGGGTTACTCATTGGGGTGGTAAACACATTGTAAAAATTATATAGTGGTAACGATTGCACAGCTCTGTGGACAGACTGAACACCATGGAGTTGTACACTATGAATGTGTGAATTATATGAAAGGTGAATTGTATCTCAATAAAATTGTAATTAGAAAAAACACAAAAGATGCCATTGGGAAAGGCAATCTAACATGAACAGCCTTTCAACTTCTCATTTGGGCACGTAAGAATGGTCCTTGAGTCTGGAATACTTCCTCAGTGAAAGATAGAGGGCCCACCCAGTCTGTGCCAGGCTTATCACCTTGTTTGGAAATATCTTTCCCTATTCCAGGCTCAGTGTGTGATCTTTTATTCTGCTTGAATGATGCATCATCAGTGACCTCAGGCACAGCCCTGGCTTTCAGTATTTCAGACCCTGCTAGGGAGGGACAGGGTCCTTTTACTGTGGTTCGACTCTGTTGTGTTTTCCTTTGCACCTCAAATACTAAAACGCATTGCACAGACATGTTTGGATTTTTATTGCTGGTGACTGGCATTGTGATGATCTTTACTATCTTGCATGTAGTTGGAGATTCCCCAGATATTGCTAACCAGTGCACAGTGTTCTGCTTAAGTGATACCACTCTTTACTTTAAATTGGCAAAAGTGAAAGTATCTGACAATTTCAAGTATGGATGAGGATGAGGTGCAGCTGAAACTCTCATATACCAAAATGTAAATTAGTAAAGTCTCTTTGAAAAACAGTTTAGCATTTTAGGAAGTTGAACATATGCTAATCTATGATGTTCTACTTCTTTAATTACACCCAAGAGAAATTCTCGTATGCGTGCAGGAGAAAATGTGAGTAGGAGTATTTTCAGCAGCCTTGTTCATAATAGCAAAAAACTAGATAATCAAATATTCATCAAGGTAAAATAGATCAATATATAGCAGTAGAAATGAAAGAATAGAAACTACGCCCATCAACAATGAAGAATCTTATAATCATAAAGGAGAGCAAAGGAAGCAAAGTATAGAATATAAATAACATGATTGCATTAATATTAAATTCAAAAGCAGACAAAACTAAACATTATATTATATAGAGATACACTTAAAAGTGGTGAAAGTCTACAGGAAAAGCAAAAAGAGGATTATTCAAAGGTTGGGACAGTTATCACTCGTGATGCATAAAAGAGGCATGAAATTGGAAAAGGCATATGAGAGCAATGGCTCAGTTGTTATCCTGCACAGTAGCTGCATAGGTACTTACTTTATTACAATTCTTTAAGATAAACTCCAATGTCTTGTGCATGCTTTTGTATTGGCATCTAAGGCATATTCCACAGTAAAACAAAGTTAAACAAATTTCCTGGTATATAAATTCTTTGCATAAATCTGATTATTTCATTAAGCTAATTTCCTAGAAGTTGAATCACTGGGTCAAAAGACATTAATATACTCCAGCGTTTTATCATCTGCTGCAAAATTACCACCCAGAAAGGCTGCCCCAGTTTCCCTTCCCACAAGCAGTACATCAGAGCTCCTGGCTACATTGCTCAAATATGTTGTTACCCTCGCCCTGCCCATGATGCTACTCCTACTCCCTCCTTAACCCATCATGTGCTGGTTTCCAACCCAACTCTTTTTTAGGTTATTGATATCCTCCTATAAATTAAATTTAATGGCTACTTTTCTCCTTGAATGATTTAGGAATGTAATAGACCTAAAGACTTTTCCAGATGGCTAATATGTGAAGCTTTAACTTTTTAAACTCTTACATTGTGATTTGGCTCCCAATTCTTAGAGAATCAGCCTATAGTTTCCTATGAACTATCTCATTTCCTAAGAAGAAAAATAGTTTTAAAACAGCAGATAGAATTCTCCTCATTTATCATCATCATCATGAATAATCATCATTAGTACTCATTAGCAGCCTCATGGATGTTGGAAAAGTCCACTGAGTGACATGTTTAAGCACTGTTGTAGCTAGTCTGTAAATGTGCACCCCGATGTACCAGGACTCGGTGTTCACACCCTTGAGTGGTCCCTGTCCGCACGGCATCTGAGCTGGCTCTACAACTTGCTTCAATCAAAAGATGCGGCAGAAATGCGGTTGTGCCAGTTGCAGCATCATGCCTTAAGAAGTCCTGGCAGTTTCTGTTTTTGTCCTGTTGGGATCCCTAGGCCACCACGTAAGAATTTTAGCTACCCTGAAGGAAAAACCACACGGGGACACCATGTGGAGAGGCCACGTGGGCCGGAGAGGCTTTGAGACTAAATGGGAGAAGGAAGCCTGGCCATCCCAGCATCCAAATGACTCGCCTTCCAGCCATCCCTGCCAAAGCACCAGATATGTGAGTGAAGCTATTTTGGACTTGCCAGGCCTAGCCATCTGACTGTAACCACATGAGAAACTGCAGGAAAGACCACCAGAACAACCATCCAGCTGAAACCAGTTAATTATAGAATTATCAGAGTTGACAATAAATTGCTCTTTTAAGCCACTAAGTTCTGAGGTGGTTTCTTACATGAGATAATGGAAACAGGTTCCGTTCTGTGTTGTTCCTCATATTTAACTGTTGAGATATGACAAAGCTTTTGTTTGATCTAAAGTAAAGCTTGAGATTCTATGGTCTGAATTAAATATACCACTCTGCAAAAAAGGGAGATGTCCTAGAAAACAACAGTGAGAGTTTACATTATATAAGGAGGTAATATTTGAGCTAAAACCTGAAATATGCAAAAGATCCAGATATGTGGTGAGCTAGAGCAAGGGTACCCCAGAAGCAAGTGGGAAGACCATGAGATGAGAAAAAGCTCAGGTGTTCTTGTAACCGAGACAAAAACCATGCACAGGAGCAAAGACGCAGAGGCAGAGGAGCCCAGTGGTGCTGGTTTCCTCATGGAAAAGCCTAAACCTTCAACACGTAATTCTTTTTTGAGATTAATCTGTGACAGTCACCTCTCCACTCTCACAGGAAACAGAACAAGGTAGGGGTGTTTGAGAATTCCAACTAACATGATGAAGGATATAAACTAGAAAAGCAAAGATAAATCTGTTTCTCAGTTGGGCCCCATTCTGTCATGATTTCTATCCCACACCAACAGTTTGTGTCTTAATAGACATCTTATCCTTTATATTAGTTGGGGAAAAGTACAGGAAATGAAAACTCTTCTGGGCATTAAAGCATCAAAGTGCTTAATGCAGGGGGTTGGGTGCTTACAAAAACCACTGGAAGCAGCCAACATGTCCTTCGGTAGGTGAATGTAAACTGTGGTACATCCATATAACAGACGATTATTCAGCACTGAAAAGAAATGAACCATCAAGCAGTGAACAGACATGAAGGAAATTTAAATGGATATTACTGAGTGAAAGAAGTCATTCTGCAAAGACTCCAACTCTATTCTGAAAAGGAAACACTATGGAGATAGTAAAAAGATTAGTAGTTGCTGGGGTTAAGATAGAAGGGAGGATAAATAAGAGGAGCACACAAAAAATTTAGTGTGCCCTGGCTGGTGTGGCTCAGCAGATTGAGTGCTGGCCTTCGAACCAAAGGGTCACTTGTTCGATTCCCAGTCAGGGCAGATGCCTGGGTTTTGGCCAGGTCCCCAGGAGGGGGTGCATGAGAGGCAGCCACACAGTGATATTTCTATCTCTCTTTTCCTTCTCTAAAAATAAATAAATAAAAATTTTTAAAAATTTAGGACAGTGAAAGTACTTTGTATGATACTATCATGGCAGAAAATGTGATTACATATTTGTCAAAATCCAAAGAATGTACAACACCGAGTGAACCCTAATGTAAACTATAGACTCTGGGTAACAATAATGTGTCAAAATAGGGTTATTTATTGTAGAGAACATACCACTCTGGCACTGGGATGTTGATAGTAGGGGAGGCTGTGCATTGGTGGTAGGTGGGGGGAGATAAATGGGCACTATCTGAAATTTCCCACAATTTTGCTGTGAACCTAAAACTGCTATAAAAAATAAAGTCTATTGCAAAACAAAACAACAATTATTAGAGGCTAGAAAGTAGGTATCAAGCTGGGTCTCCAGAAATGACTCCCAAAAGAACACTGCTAAAAAAACAAACAAACAAAAAACCAGAAGTCTTCTGAACTCGCTCACCAGGGAGTGCCTCTCCTGCCACCGCCAGGACGGTGGGAAGTCAGGGAGCCACTGCTGACCTGTCCAGAGCAGAGCACTGCAGTTGTGGTTCGGAGATCGGGAAGCTGCCACCCCACAACGCCTGAAGCTTGTCCAGCTCTTGAGGTTGGAGACTGCACACTCTGGAATGCTGCTGCATAAAAACCCAAAGTTGCCATGACCTCAGTTGCCAGTAAAAACAACATCCAAAAACAGCAGGAGGACGGCCTCTGCCCCATTTCTGGTTTTCGCATCTCCCACTAGTGCACCTAATGGGCAGAACTTAATTTGCATACAGAATGACAGCTGCGAAAGAGCCTAGAAAATGTAGTGTCTAGCTTCCTAGCCTCTGCAGTGCAGTAAAGCACAGAGGAAGGAGAAACGGACACCCAAGGCCCATCAAGTGTACCCAGCACACTCTTCATTGACCTGACTGTCCACATCCCAGCCCCTGGGATGCATGAGGAATGACATTGCGCTACCCAGGCTTCCATTACCACCACATTTTCTGTGCATCCATCAAGAGATTTCTCAGGAGGTTAAGGTAGAAACCCTCTCCCACCTCTGGGTAAATATACCCTTGCCTTGTCATGCCGGTCCTCTTACTCATACTCTCCCAGTCATGTTGTGGCTGCCACGAGAATGCATCGCACAGACCTCCAATGACAGGGAGTTAATTGTCCAAGGTTCCAAATGCTGTGCTGTGAACGCCTCATGCTTCCCAGCATCTCACAGGCCACCCCCAGCCAAAGATGAGTGCAGCAGAGATGCCAAGGCACCAAGGCAGCCTGTTCCTGGGAAGCATGGAGCTCCTCCGATGGCTAGCTTTGGCTCGAGGACTCCCTGACAGCCCTTCCCAAACATTCACTGCAGGGAAGTCAGGGATGCTTCCACTCAAGCTTCCTTCCCTCTTTCCTTAACTCAGGGTCAAACAAGCATCACAGTTTGATGGTTCTCCTAGCCTTCTCCCCTTCCTTCCTATGTTCTCACAGGCATTTCCTCTAATCAAATTCTTGCTCATTCAATACCATTTTGGTGTCTGCTTCTTGGAGAACCTGAGCTAACACACCTGCCTTGCTCATTTCTATCTCAAGGTTTTGCTCTCTGCTCCTGCCTAAACTCCCACCTGCAATGAATGTCCTGCCACATCTTTTTCACCTACTCAGGTCCTACCCATCTTGTGGACACAGTACCAGTCACACCTCCTCCGTGAAGTCTTCCCTGCCTACCAGTGTTACATGGACCATGAGCCTGTCCTCGTCCACCCAGATTCACATATTTTTGCAGGTCCTGTATTGTCTTCTGTTTCAAGGATGGTGAGCATATATTTGGCTCCCCTACTACATGAGAACAAGGAGTGAAACAAACACTTCCTTATTAGCCTCCAAAGGGCTTTTTAATGGAACAGAGGGCAGAACACACTAGCTCTATTAAAGTCTTGTTGAAATGGTTGATGTTTATAAGTTAAAAATGGAAAATTCTATTAAAGCTATATGTCCTTTTCCAACTTGTAAACTGGCTAAAATTTTAAGGAGCAATGGTAGATGTGACCCCTTACTAACCTTTGGTGTGTAAAATGACAAACTTACTTGAAGCCAATTTGGCAATGTGTAACAGAAGCCCCAAAATGCACCATTCTTTAACTCAGCTATTCCATTTTCAGGAATGTATTCCAAGGGAACTTTTAAATTACAAAGAAGTCAGTATAGCAGAGAAGAAGCCAAAGCAGGTGCAAGTGGGCATTTACATAGAGAAAACAGTCACTCCAGGCATAGATCGAACACAAGTAAGCTTACCAGCCTTCTCTTTCTCCTTCTCTTCTCTCTTTTACCCTTTGCCTTCCTCCCCCTCCTCCCCTACCCCTCTTTACTCCTCTCCTCCCTGCTAATTAATCCCTCAGGACATCAGACATCAGGTGGGAACCCCAGTTTTGGACATGGTTAAAGTTTTTGCTGTAAACAGATACCTAGCCAATCTGGGGACATTGCAAGTCTTCTGTTTCAAAGGGCCCATGACTGCGCCTGCTCTTAAAAGTGCATGGAAGTAGGCATCAGTTGAAAACTCCTTGGTCCCATAGGTCAAAATCAGTTAAGACAAGGTTGCTCCAGTGCTGGTACAGCAAGAGTTTCAAGACCTGGGTCCCAGGCTTCGGCCTTGGCGACAGGTATTAATGCTTTCCATGGTGCTGTAGGTGTGGACTGGCACCAGGCCTTTCTAGGCTTTTTGGGCCTGGTCACAGTGTGCACGCTGTCACAGTGAGTGGCAGAGCTGTCCCCAAGCCCAGATCCTCACCCTGAGACTCAGGTTACCTCAACTCAGCTCAGGCAAGAAACCTCATTATCCGGATTGGGCCTCTTGCTTATTTGTTGAAAACTCAACAGTTTTCTTAAACCTTTCCCTCAGATCAATACTTGTTTATAGATCTTGTATGTTTTTTTCTGAGAGCCTGAATAACAAGCAGCTCTTGTTATTACATAGATTTTCCTCTGCTGCAATATTTTGATAGAACAACAAAAATGATGCTTAATATTTTCTAATATAATTTCTAGTTTCTATTATTTTAACCTTTTATCTACTTTTTTATTTTATAGCCTTTTAACCCACTTTATACCTCAATGGATAGTGTTTTTAAACCTGTCATTTTTTTTATTGCTTTAAAAAATTTTAGGGTTTTTTCATATATGTAATCTCAACTGATTATCACAACAAACTGAGTTAAAGTGAGTTTATGGAGGTTTTCAAAATGGAAGTTTACTCCTATTTGAAAACAAAGAAACCGAGTCACAGAGAACTAAAGCTGATTCTCTCAAGGTCACAGCTAATTGGTAACAAAGCTAAAACTAGAATCCTGCTTCCAATTCTCCCTCCAAGCTTCTCTCTTCCACAGGACCTACCTAGACAATAATGTATGGATTTAAGTAAACAAGTTCAGTTCCTGGTCCTGCTTTCATTTTCCAAACTGGCTGAGACAGACTGGATTATATAGGCCATGATCATGGACTTGAGGATAGTTGCAGTGTTATGTTAAAAAAAAAAAAGGAGTTTCTAGAAGGACAAAGAAAACCTAGGTTCTCCCAAGTTGCCAGGAGCACTATCACACAGACAGTGCTCCACAAGGGTGGACAAAAGCAGGGAGAAGAGTAAGAGGAAGCCAGCCCATCTGAACCACTGCCTACTCTCCCTGCCCTGGAGGTGTTCCATTATCTCCTCATCCTGCAAATCTTCAAAAGGCTGCAGACCTGCACTGCACACAGGCAGGGCAAAAGTTTGATGAGAGAGAGTGGGAGCCTCACTGGACCTGAAGTTACTTCTCATGTTCTTCTGTTTATAATATATGTATTATATTATACATAACATAATTTACATAACATCCAAGTCAATAGCCACTCTCTGGGGTCTAAATGGTGAGGCTGAAAGAAAATGATGCTGACTGGAGAACTAACTTCCAGGACCTGTAGCCACATGAACTGGGACACTACTGGGTCAGGAATTGTTCTAAAGTCCACAATACTTAATTTTAAATAAATTACATGAAACCAAGGGGGAGGGTGGAAGCAAGGGAGGGAGGTGGGTTTGGTGGGGGTTGGGGTGAATGGTGGTGGGAAAATGCAGACAACTGTAATTAAACAACAATAAAATAATTTTAAAAATAAATTGCATGAAATTATCTGTTTTCAAATAAAGAACTGCAATGTTTAATTCAACTAAAATTGTGCTGAAGTCCTTGAATAAGCATTTGATGTTATGGTTGACTGGCTCACAACATGAAGTTCTGAGAAAAACAAATATGGCTAGTTCACAATAAGATACGCTAGCTTTGCGTTTAAAAAAGTCACTATTTGATGAAATATTTGGTTCTTCATAGGTGAAAAGGAAAGGCAAAACCTCTCAGCAGCAGGACCTGCAGGCCAAGCTGTCTTTCTGGCCCCACGAGCCGTTCATGCAGGGAGACAAAGAGTCTCCCTCTGATCAACGGCATGGATCTGCCAGGCCTCTGGCTGTCATTGGGTTGTGGCCAAGGAGCAGAAATTTTCTGTGCAAAAAACTTGTGCATGCAGGGGTTGACTATATAACTTGGAATATATCACTTGAAAATAAAGATAAATGTATTTCATGGTATAATTTATATTTTATTTATGATTTTGCTCTAATTTTAAAATAAATTAGTAATTAAAGCTTCCCATCCTCATGTAGCTATATATTCGGAACAGAATTCTTTGGCCACCTTTAGTTCATGGGATCCCAGGGCCAAAGTGTGGATGCTTTGTCGTCTCCCGTGGGGAGGGAACACTACAGGAATGCATATGGATGGCAAAGGCAAACCATGTAAGTGTGTCTGGATTGTTCAAGGGGACTTGGTATCATTGTGATCAAATAATACATTCTGTGCATTTCCTTATAATCACACTCTGCGCTGTCTCCTCTATTACCAGCATACCACGTGGAGGAACTCCTTACTATTGTGGCTATGTCATCTCTACCTTTAGCCATCATTTTATTCAGTCATTCAACACACAATTTGTAAACACAGCTGTGGGTCAGGCATTGGACTAAGCAGGTAGAGACAGAGTCAAGAGCCAGACAGACCACAAACCTCGCCTGTATGTAACTTTGAGTCAAGCTTTATTTTTTAAGGGTTTTTGCTTTTCTTTCCTGAATATGAAAATAATAAATGATCTCTGTAGAAAACTGAAGAATATTACCTAACATTAATCAAGCAGTGAATATGCTAAGCCCTCTATCATTACCTTATTTAATCCTTACAATAACCCTTGTGAAGGACATAATTCTACTATGCCCACTTCACAGATGAAAAAACTGATTGTGGGTCTGTGAGTATGAGCTCAGGGTTTGGAATATCGTCTAACTTCAGAGCCCAAGTTTTTAAGCATTTAGCTTTATGACAGTTATCTCCAAATGGGGCATTCTCTCTGGGATAGATGTAGGAGAACCAACCCACTGGGGCACAGAGGGAAGTGTTAGAAACTCTCTATAGATTTGTGTCTATATTTAATATATTGATTGACGGTGGTGACAACTGTTGGTGCACATTTCAGCTGATAAAAGCAAAGAAAGAAAATGGGGGAGACAGTCCTCAGCAAAGAGGGGAGAGTTGCACAGAGCTGAGGAGTTTAGTCAACCTCCTGGCTAATTGATTTGCAGTATATTGCCACTTATTGTACTTCATGTACAATTAGATTGATTATTATACTATTTAGTTTTAACTAAATTAACCTCTCAAAATAGGCAAATAGATTTTTTCAAATTTGCAAACAGACCTCAAATTGAAGGTAACACTAACTTTTCAAGCACGTAAATAACCAGAAATGGCAGAACTGACACTTCTACAGCTATAAAAAGCTATTTGCTAAGAGAAAACACAATTATCATATTGGATTTGATATCCAATAGCACTGTTCTTACTAAAATGTAATTAATAATAACTTTATTGAAATTGAACATTTTTTGTATTATTAATATGAGTAAATAAAATAAATTTATTTTAAAGTGCTGCTTGTTTGATCTTTTCCTATCCTTTGATTGTATATGATCTTTATAATATAACATACTGAATTACTACATGTAATTTATGAATGAATAAATATACATGTAGTGGGAATACACACTCAAAATTTTTTGTGAAATAAAAACATTCAGAAACAGGAAAGGAATTAATTCAATTTTTAAAATAATCCTCACCCAAGGATATGTTTGTTGATGTTAGAGGAAGAGGAAGGGAGAGAGAGAGACATTGATGTGTGAGAGAAACATTGATCAGTTGCCTCTCCTGCATGCCCTGACAGGGGATTGAACCTGCAACCCAGGTATGTGCCTTGATCAGGAATTGAACCTGCAAACTTTTGCTGCACGGGATGATGCGAAAACCAACTGAGCCAACTGGACAGAGAAGAAAGGAATTCAATTTTTAAAATGCTGTAATAAATAGCTTTGTAAATATACCTGTGTGAGCAAACTATTTCTGTAGGATACTACTAAGCAAAGGCATAATTGGATCAAAGGGTATAAAAATTTTTGAGGCTTTTGATAAATATGGCCATGTTACTTTTTAGAAAGCATTGTATGAATTTGTACGCCTATGGACAATATAGAAGAATTTCTTTCTTTTTTTCCTACTGTAGCCTCGCCCGCTTTGAGTATTATCAGTTTTTATAATCTTTGTAATTTTACAGGAGAAAAATGACCTTTCACTTCCAAGATTCATTTTTGGGTATAATGTAATGAACCCCAACACTTTGATGACTGCTGAATATTCACCTCTCAGGTGTGCACAAGGTATGTGAGCCAGTGCACTTGGGCATTGCTGGGAAAGTATTTATTTACTCAAATTGGGTATGAGTGTGATCTAAGAACAAATTATGAGAGGGTACACCAATAACTATCTTTTTCCTTTTTGTAATTAGCAACATGTATTTCTCAGAACACAAGAAAAATAAGAAATAGACATCATTTAAAATGTAACTATAGGGCATACACAGACAAATGAATAAAGTGGTCCCCTTTCTTCCCTTGTAACTCAGATGGACCACAGACCTAAATGTAAGAGCTAAAACTGTAAAACTCTTAGAAGAAAACCTAGGAGTAGGTCTTTGTCACCTTGAGTTAGGCAAAGCCTTCTTAGATAAGACATCAAAAGTACAAATGACAAAATAAAAAAATAAATTAGACTTCCTCAAAACAAAAAACTTTTGTACTTCAAAAACACCACCACGAAAGTAAAAAACTAACCCACAAAGGGTATTTGCAAATCTTATATCTGATAAGGGACTTCTATCCAGAATATATAAAGAACTCTTACAACTCAGTAATAAAAAAGACAAACCAATTTAAAATGGCCCTGGTTGGTGTGGCTCAGTGGATTGAGTACTGTCCTGTGAACCAAAGTGTCACTGGTTCGATTCCCAGTCAGGGCACATGCCTGGGTTGCAGGCCAGGTCCCGAGTTGGGGGCACTCGAGAGGCAACCACACATTGATGTTTCTCTCCCTCTCTCTCCTTCCTTTCCCCTCTCTCTAAAAATAAATAAATAAAATTTTAAAAAATGAACAAAGAATCTGAATTAGGCATTTCTCTGAAGAGATAGATAGATAGATAGATAGATAGATAGATAGATGATAGATATGACTAAGAAGCACATGAAAAGATCATTAGTCATTAGGGGAACACAAATCAAAACCACAATGAAATAGTACTTCACACCTACTAGAATGGCTATAATAAAAAATATAGATAAAAATGAGTGTGGGTAAGGATGTGGAAAAGTTGTAACACCTATATGTCCTGTAAATATGAATATAAAATGGTACAACCACTTTGTAAAACAGTTTGGTAGTTCCTCAGAATGTTAAATATAAAGTTACCATAGGAGCTACCAATTCTACTCCTAGGTATAGACTCAAGAGAAACAAACAAACAAGCAGCCAAATATTCATAGTTGCCAAAAAGTGAAAATAACACAAATGTCCATCAACTGATGGGTGGATAAATAAAATGGAATATGTTCATATAATGAAATATTATTTGACAATAAAAAGGAGTGAAGTAATTTGAACAATTAAAATAAAATTTAAAAAAATGTAGTACTGATAAATGCTACAATATAGAAGAACTTTACATACATATGTTAAGTGCAAGAAGTCAGTCACAAAAGGCCACATATCGTATGATTCCATTTATATGAAATGCCCAGTAATAGGCAAATCTAGAGACAGAGAATAGATCAGTGGTTGCTTCGGGCTGGGGGAGGGGGTGATGAGTACAGACAGTGACTGCTGATGGGTGGGAGGTCTCTTTTTGGGGTATGCAATACTCTAAAATTGATTCTATCAATGGTTGCACAATTCTATGAAGATACTAAAAACCATTGAATTATATGCTTTAATGGGTGAATCATAGAATATATGAACTACATGTCAATAAAGCTGTTAAAAGCATATAGCAATAATATGAAGAATGTCTGTGTGATAGACATTATCTTATTTGTATTCCATCATTGTTAATATTTCATTTTTTATTTGAAAAAAGTATTGCCATTTTTGGAAGCATGCATTTGATCTATTATGTTCAGCCTCTGCCAATTATGAAGTGCCAATATCAATAAAAATTAATTATGTTACCTACTTTGAGTAGCTGCCATTAGAAAGTGCTGAAGATCAGATGGGCCTTATTCCTGTCCTCTGCGCGAAACATAACTTTCTGGGTAGAGTCAGCTTTTTTACTCAGAATAGGAAGGCACAGACATAGTCAATTTTAGTAAAATAATCTTACAGACTATCTGTGGGGACCTTTTTGATGTGAAATTAAATTGTGGCACAGACAGAGATTTTATTACATTTACATGGACCCATAAAATAACTTTTATGGTTCCCAGTGGTGCAAATCCTCCTTAATTTTGTTAATTATTTCCCCCCAGTTATCCTTAGCCATGTCTGCTAATTCAGTATTGATCTTGATACTAAGATATGTTATGAGCTTAGAAATACACTTGAGTCCCCACTAAGGAAAAGAACTAAGAAAGCAGATCTTACCTGAGGTAATGTTTTGGATAGATTCCAATTAACATTATAATTGAGGATGGCGATGTCCTTCTCCCCTTATTGTTCTGACTTGCTGTTCGGAGCTGGGCTCAAAACCCAGACCAAGGTATCAGGGTCTGTCCCAGAGAAATCTGATGTGGAGGTGGCCCTCACCTTTGGTTGTCTCCTGCGGTTGGGTGTGCCTGTCCCTCTCCTGTTACTCACACCCTCCCACCACCATTTCACAGTCTTCAGGCTGAACCTGGAACATAATCTGTTGTTCTGGTTGTTCCTACTCTTTTCTCTATTAATCCTTCCTGGTTACCCTACTCACACTTTAATTAGAACTTTCTGAAGAAAATGTCTCAAAATAGCTGTTCTTAACTGCACTGTTCACTAAGTAATTTGTTACTATTGATAGTTATATTAATGATGTTTTCACATGATTTGCTTTAAAAATTATAAAGGAGAACATGTTGAAAGTTACCCCCTCACTCTCTTGCCTCTGGATTTTGAGTCGGAGGGTGGGGTGCAGTGACTGCTGACACGGTGGGAACTGGACGTATTCCCTGCCCGGCAGGCTTGGCGACCGAGTGCTGATGGACCTAGCTAGCTGGTTCACTTTAGTGCACCCAACATTTGTTGACGCCCATTAGGTACAAATCATTAATCCGAAATTAGTTGTTTTTTCAGACTCAAACTTCAACATGCCTTCAATTTCTGGGTCATCCAATTCTGCTTTATGATACATAATTACATAACGTAAGCCTCTTGTGAATCTTAATTCTTTCATTAACTTCATTTAACTTATTAGATAATCATTTATAGCTTTGTAAAATGTACTGTGCTTAAAAGTAATAACTTCAGGCTTTTAAAATATTTCAGAATTCATTCTTTTCATTAATATCAAACTAACTTCTTCCTCCTGTTATTTTGAAATACTGTGGTTATGCTACTTGGGTTCTTCTGCCTCCCTTCTTTCTTTATTGTATTCCCAGTTCCCCAAGGGTATCCAGTGGTACAACTTGGAACCCACACTTGACTCACAGTTTCAGAGTCTGGTTGATGATGGTAGCAATTAATCTGCTTAATATTCCCTCTTCCTCCCCCAATTACAAGAAGAATTAAGTGGAGTGTGTGTGTAAGAGGGAGAGACAGAATGGGGTATGTTACCCTAAAGAAGCCAAACCCAAGGTGTTTTCTGATGTTACCTTTACCCCCACCACTTTCACTCTTTACCCTCCTGGGTGACAGCCTCTGGTCTCCCATCGGGTGACTCCACAGGGACAGCTGGAAGAACAGGGGGCTGGCTGGGCCTTTCTCTCTATATACGGCCTTTTTACATGGCTAGTTTGGCTTCCTCACAATTCTTGGAGTAACTGGACTTCATACATGGGAACCGGCTCAGGTAGGAAGGAAGTAGAAGCTGCTAGTTCTTCTAAAGGCTGAGGGTGGGTATACACAAAAACACTTCCAACAAAGCATTTTACAAGCCAACCCAGATTCAAAGGCGGGGAGGAATAGACTCTATTTCCTGATATGAAAATTGTCATACATGTATAGGGGGAGAAAGGAATTTGGAGCAACTAGCTTGCATATGGTACAAATTCAAATAGTACAATGGGGTACATAGTGTGAAGTAGGTTTTTTTATACCCTTGCCCCTGAGACACCAGGTAAAAGCACTGTTATGCTTCTTGCGTATCCTTCCAGAGATGATATTCTGTACATAGACAAGCAAAGGCTTTACATGTATGCATACACACACACATATTTCTTACATCAACGATGTACGTTATATAGTTTTATCCTAATGTTCAGTGTCCATACTTCACTTTTTTATTTAATTAGACATCTGGAGGTAGTCCTGTTCTTTGTAATGGATACACATATCTGATGAATATTTAGCTGTTTCTGATCTCTTATTGGTGACAATACTACTTCAGTAAATATAACTGTGCATGTGTGTGTTTCAAAAATCTAAGTTTGTCAAAAAGAAAAATGCCTATAAGAATAACTGCTGGTTTAAATAATATTTGCATGTACAATGTGATTAGGTCAATAAATAATGTTATGAGGTCAGTGAAGCTGGTGGGAGAGACCTCTAAGACAGTGATTCTCCAGTCAGGAGGGGAACATGTGAGTGTGAAAAGCTTTGTCTGCCATACGTGACCCGCCTCACCTGGAGGAGACCCTGGTCCAGCCACCAGTGTTTACAATAATACTTCCCTTGTCTCGCTTGTTGAGAACCACTGTTCTAGAGCAACTGTGCCCTTTGGCAGACAAGCATCCTGCGGATCCGAGGGCCTGACTCGCCTGTGGATGCCCCATCACACCGTGAATGAATTGGTCTTCTCCCAAGTCTCCCAGCAAATGAGCGGCCACTGCAGGATCAGACTTTCACCCAAAGGGTGTCCTGTGAATCACTAGCCCCCAGAGAGCTTCCCCTCTCTGCAACAGAAAAGGATTTGGTCACCAGGTATATCTGGGAACACTGCACCCTATTATCAGCAAGTCACACTCCCCCACTGGCAATCAACTAGAGCAAACAGATTTAGAACTCAATCCCAAGAAACCTGTTTAATGTTGTTTAAAAGAAATGAAAGAATGGATTTAATCACCTGCTTCCTGATCTAATTTGACCATCTAATTTGTTTTGTGACACCTGTTTCTCTAAGCGCCTATGAAACTAGGTTTTCTGAGAAGCGCTCTTTGGGAGACAGCGGTGTAGGAGAAAGGTCGTTGGGCTGGGAAACCGGCTCTGCAGCTGCCGACACTGCCGACTTGAACAAGTCTGGGGCCTGGGCGGGGGCCTGTCCATGTTGCTGTTTTGTTTTTTGTCCTTCCAAAACAGATGAGCTCCTCTTTCAGTTTCCCTCACTGAAGCAAAACAAGATGCGGCTGACCAGGGACACTGAAGTGTGATCTGGTTTTTTTTGTTGTTGTTCCTTGAAATTCTTACTAGTCAGTTCCTCAGATCAGTGTGTGCTAGTGAGGTGAATATGAGGGCTCTGGCTGGGCTCTTTGCCCAAGTGTTTTTTGTTCCTGCTTCCATCACCCTGACCACCCCTTCCCAATTCATTCCCACTTTCAGATAAAAAAAAAGGCTGCAGGCTGGGTAGGAACCAGGCTAACCTCAGCCAAGTGCATAGCAGGAGACAAATATATCTAACTGTATCTTTGCCACTTCTTTTCTGGATAAGCCATAAACAAATTCTGTGCTCAGGGAAAAATGATCTGATATTCCTATATCAAATTCATATAACCTTTACAAATGAGAACATATCTTCAAACCAGGTGTAGTGTGATTTGTTTTTGAAATTTTACTGCCTCTATCTGAGATGTTTTACATATATTAATCTAAAGACAATGAATCCTGAGCTGGTTTCGTGAGTGTAAGTTATTCCAGCCCTAAGATGAAGGGGCTGCTATGTGTCAGAATACACAGATGCACAGGCAACCAAGAGCTATCTAGCTAAATATCTTTTTTTTATTAATTGGAGCTTCGAGGTAAAATCTCCTTCTCAGGGACATCAAGGTGATTTGTGAGACTCTCTACACACCTTTAGATTTGCAAGCCAATGAGTACATCACACCAATCTCTCGTTTTCTCATCAGTGGCAGACATAAAACACAGGTAATCTTCATTTTAGTCAGATGTTTCAATTAACTGTGAAAACCCCTTGGCTTATGTTATATAGCATATGTGAGCATTTCATTTTATTTCAGCTTAAGCATCAACTGAAACACAAGCTTAAAATCTTGTTGCATTTCTTTTAGAAATGGATACAATTAAATGGTTGAGCTAACTGTTCTGAAGCCAAAAGTAATGAACTATAAGGACACCTGAGATCTGTCTCTTAGCTGTCTTCCCGGGTGTTAGACTCATGATTTACAAAGGCAGAACCTGTTTATATACTCACCAAGAACACAGGGGCCTGAAATGGGAAATCCAAACTCATCTGTTTACTGAAATTGACCTCTTTGCACACATTGTTTTAAATACAAGCCCCTTGTCTATACGTAGATTTTTTTTTATCATTAGTTCATGCAGGAAAGTATAGCCATTTGGTAAATTTTTCTAAGTGAACGTGCAAGATATTTATAATCTTTTAAAAAATATTATTTTCAAAATAATTTTAAAATATAAGGTTTTTCAGCATCCCAAACAGTAGGTGTTAAATAGTGGTTCCAACTAGACCCAACTCTTAGAGCTGTACTAAAATCGACTGTGACAGAACAGTGAGAGGTGCTCCTCCCCTTGCTCTCATTATGAAGATGTAATTCTGTTACAATTATTTAATCCCAAAGGCATTATTACACCTGTTCAGCAGTTTTCAACCATTCACTAAAATGATGTACAACTCCACTGTGATAAATCTCAGGGTGATTTTTTTTATTAAAGTTTCTTTAAAAGTATTATGGATGGGGACTGATAAATTTAAATAAATGTTTGGGGAGCCAAATAAATAAATTTATGAGGAATGTGTTATCTCAGAATTTGCTCTTGCACATGTCTGAACTGTGCCTAACCTTAAGACATTATTACAGAATTATAAAAAATCACTGAAGTTATATAGATCAGATTAAAGGGGAATGGATTTGTAGAACATTAGCACTGGATGGGAGCTTAAAGAACATCGACTTCAGTGGCTTTCAAACCTTGGCATGAATGTTGAGGTTCACCAGCAGGGCCTGTTAACACAGACTTCTGGGCCCACCTTGAGAGGTTCTGATTCTATAAGTCTGGGCAGGGCTTGAAATTTTGCATTTCTTACAAACACCCAGGTAATGTTGATGCTGCTGGTCCAAGTACCCTACTTTAAAAATTAATCCAATTCACTTTATGAACAAGGAGGCCAAGGCCTGGAACTTACCCCTACCAACTGGGGAATCACACCTCCCCATGCATGGCTGGGGCATGGAGATGACGGCGCCCTACAGTCACGGTGACAAACAATGCTTGGCCGTCTGGCATCAGCAGTCTCGGAGTGATGACAGAATGGAGTGTCAAATACATGCATCGCACACAACAAAGAAACTAAAAACTTGAAGTCAGGTACTGTTGGAAGTTGCAAGAGAGTAAGTGATCACCATATTTCGGGAAGGGTGAGGATTAGAAGTAACTACTAGGAAGTTCAAGAGTATCTCAAAGACAATGCTTACTCCCTCCACTCCAACAAAACCTGCCCTCATTTCAGGAAACTGCATCCTATCTACCTGGGGGCTCATGGACAGGTTTTAGAAGTCAACCCATTTTCTCCTTTTCCCTTATCTCTCACATCCAATCCATCAGCAATTCAGTCATTTTCCTCCAAAATATATCACAAATCCATCCACTTTCCTGTGTTCACAAGTATTTCCACATTAAACGCCTGTCATTTCCTTCACTCTTGACCCACTATAATTCATTCCTCATCCTCCTGCAGCCAAAGTCTGTTTTTGAAAATAAATTTGATCACACCACTTGCATGTTAAAACCCTCTGACAGTTTTCTATTACATCTAAAATAATATTCACACTCTTTATCATGGTGTAGAAGGCCTCATCTGAACTGGCCTCTGCTTGACTCTCTGACCTCAACTCCGGTCACTCACTGCCTTCTCATGAACCCCAGTCACAGTCTTCATTCTGTGCGGAGAGCATACCTGTATGAGGGCCTTTGCACTACCCGTTCTTGCCTCATCAAATGTCCTTCCCCAGATCTTCAACTGGCTGACCCTTTGTTAGCTAGATCATAGCATAAATGTCACTTAGTCAAAGACCTCTTTGTGACCACTCAATCTAAAGTAGTCCCAGAGAGAGACTTATCTCTCTTTGATAAATCTGTCCAGTTAATTTTCTTTTTGGCCCTCATCAGTGTCTAAAATTATATCTTTTATTGGTCTACTTTTTAATTGTTTATTTTCTTCTATGAGATATAGGCACCAGGGAATAAATCTAAGTTTTATTTGTCTGGTTTATTGCCATATCCCCGGTGTTAGTACAGTCATATAGTGCTCAATAAACTTGCCTAAATGAACAATAGCACCCTAGTCACACAAGCAGGACTTCCTCCCTGGAAAGTGCACCAGCTAGAGGGTAAAGTCTAGATCCAGCTAACAGGACAAATATCCATTCACTAGACCTGAAAGATTAGGTGAGGTATGGCACTAAGGAATGCCACAGAAACCCTGTTAGCAAGGCTGAATTCAAACCTAGGTTAACAGTAGGAGAACTTGGTGCTGAGGCGACAGAGACAATTTGCCCAAAGTCAATTCACTGAGAGTGAAATTACTTGTTCCCGGTGCCCCCCAGCTATTTTAGACTGACTTCATTCCGCCATCATAGCTGGCTGCTGCTGGAGTTGGAGTTGGAGAGAGAACCAAGGGAGAGGTATAAGGAGAACTTATTTTAGAACATGAAGTATGCCCTGGCCATTGTGTCTTGGTTGGAATGTCAACCCATAAACCGAAAAGTCACAGCTTTGATTCCCGGTCAGGTCACATGCCTAGGTTGTGGGTTTGGTCCCCAGTTGGGGAGTGTGTGAGAGGCAAACAGATCAATGCTTCTCTCTCACATCGATATTTCTCTCTCCCTTTCCATCTCTCTAAAATCAATAAGCATGTCCTCAGGTGAGGAATAAGAAAACATTTATGACATAAGGAGAATTTAATTAATATATTATTCATTGCCTTATTATTAATAAGAATGCATATTCAGGAATTTTTCTAACTCAGAGTATATTCAAGAATATATTCTTCATAAGTATATTTATAAGAAAAATAGAGATATGAGAAAAACATGTTCATTGGCAGTTGCCATCTTGATTCTCTTCTCTTATCGGCTGTCCTTGCTGGGCCAGAGAGTTGCTTCCTGTTCTCAGTGAAGGCTCTCTGCCCCTGAATTTTCCAGTATTGCTCCAGAATATACTGTTGCTATAGTGTCTTGTTATACTTTTAATTCTTAAACTGCCTAATCAAGATCTCAAAGACCAAGAGTTCCGGCCAAGATAGAGGCATAGGTAGACACACTGTTCCTCCTCGCACAACCAAGATAGGGACAACAACAATTTAGAAACAGAATAACAACCAGAACTGATAGAAAATTGAACTGTATGGAAGTCGAACAACCAAGGAGTTAAAATAAACACGTTCATCCAGACTAGTAGGAGGGGTGGAGTCAGGCAGCCAGGCAGAGAGGGGCTGCAGCACAAAGAGTGGTGGGACTGGGCGCCCATGGCAAGGCCACAGTGGGAGGAACCTGGGCACACAGGTGGCAGCCGGCAGACCCAGCAAGGCGGTGACTGTGAAGCAAAGCACTGCGAGCAACCCAGGACCACAATGCTGGGAAATAGAGCCTCAAGGCACTGATTGAAAACACCCGTGGGGGTTGAGGTTCTAGAAGAGACTCCCAGCTTCACAGGAGAGTTTGTTGGAGAGACCCACAGAGTTCTAGAACGTGCACAAGCCCACCCACCTGGGAATTAGCATCAGAAAGGCCCAGATTGCTTGGGGGAAGTGGCAGAAGGGACATGCAGAGAGCAGAACAAGCACCATTGTTTAATATCGAACCCCTTCCTCACATATAGCGTCACAACAACGCAGCAATGTGCATTGCACCACCCCAGTGAATACCCAAGGCTCCGCCCCTCATGTATAACAGGCGCCCCCCCCTTTTACATATAACAGGTGCATCACGACAAAAAAAAATGGCCCAAACGAAAGAAGAGATCAAAGCTCCACAGCAAATACAACTAAGCGACCAAGAGATAACCAACCTATGAGATGCACAGTTCAAAGCACTGGTGATCAGGATGCTCACAGAATTGGTTGAATTTGGTTGCAAATTAGATGAAAAAATGAAGACTACGCTAAGTGAAATGAAGGAAAATGCACAGGGAACCCATAGTAATGGGAAGAAAACTGGGACTCAAATCAATGGAGTGGAACAGAAGGGAGAAAGAAACAACCAAACAGGAAAGAATGAAGAAACAAGAATTTAAAAAATAAGGAGAGACTTAGGAACCTCCAGGACATCTTTAAACACTCCCACATCCAAATTATAGGGGTACCAGAAGGAGAAGAAGAAGAGCAACAAGTGGAAAGGTTATTTGAACAAATAATAAAGGAGAACTTCCCCAATCTGGCAAAGGAAATAGACTTCCAGAAGTCCAGGATGCTCAGAGTCCCAAAGAAGTTGCACCCAAGGAGGAACACACCAAGGCATATCATAATTACATTAGCCAAGGTAAAAATGAAGGAGAGAATCCTAGAAGCAGCAAGAGATAAGGAGACCTACAAAAGAATTCCCATCAGACTGTCAGCTGATTTTTCAAAAGAGACCTTGCAGGCAAGAAGGGGCTGGAAAGAAGTATTCCAAGTCATGAAAGGCAAGGACCTACATCCCAGATTGCTCTATCCAGCAAAGCTTTCATTTAGAATGGAAAGGCAGATAAAGTGCTTCTCAAATAAAGTCAAGTTAAAGGAGTTCATCATCACCAAACCCTTATTTTATGAAATGCTAAAGGGACTTATCTAAGAAAAAGAAGATAAAAAAATATGTATGTATAGAAGATAAAAAAATGACAGCAAACTCACAATTATTAACTATCACACCTAAAACAAAAACAAAAAGAAACTAAGCAAACAACTAGAACAGGAACAGAACCACAGAAATGGAGATCACATGGAGGGTTATCAACAGGGGAGTGGTAGGAGGAGAGAGGGGCAAAAGTTATGGAGAAAAAGTAGCATAGATGGTAGGTAGAAAATAGACAGGGGGAGGGCAAGAATAGTATGGGAAATGTAGAAGCTGAAGAACTTATGACACATGGACATGAACTAAAGGGGGAGAATGTGGATGGGAGGGGTGTGCAGGGTAGAGGGGAATAAAAGGGGTGTAATGGGACAACTGTAGTAGCATAATCAATAAAATATATATTAAAAGAATTCTCAAAGGTCTTTCCAGTGAAAGTACTATTCTGTTCATAGGTCGCCCAAGATCCAGCAAAACCAGGAACATGATCAAAACCAATGAGCCAAATACTCTGACTGAAGATTTGTGTTGGAAGTGGGGAACACAAGGCATGGGGCCATCGCTTTACTGCCATTTTCAGGATGCCACTACAGAGCCTGCCCGGAGAGGGCTGCAGCTGGCAGCATCACTCCTCTAATAGTCTAGGTAGACACTCCTGATGCCTCAAGTAGGGCAATTGCCATTCTCGTTGCCTCTGTCCATGGGTAGAACAGAGATCCTCTGAGCTGAGTTCTGTGCAAAAGGCATTTAAGATGGAGTTGTGACCCGACCCCAAAGGAGTGAGTGGCAAAAACCAAAACTGATTCCATACAGTACAAATGTGTTCATTTTGTATGCTCTGTACAATATTTCTTTAATGAGATCTGTTTTCCCCCTTTTATTGAATTTATTGGGGTGACACTGGTTAACAAAATTAGGTAGATTTCAGATACACAAATGAGATCTTAAGTCATAGTTTATGTCCCATAATTAAAAGTCCACTTTGGTCACATATATTACAGACTATCTGCTCTGGCATTTCAAGGAAGGACTGTTTTGAGTTTTGCTGAGTTCTCAACAAAGGAAAAGAAAAATTTTCCTTTAGAAATCCTGAGTGTTTGTATGTTCCTACATGCAGAGGTGCATGATTTGCGGTCCCCATCAGAAGTAAACTGCTTGACCTGGTGGATTAGGTTAGCCTGGCTTTATGAAGCTTTACGTAGCCTCTTTTTGGTCACTTCAGTATTTGTGGACAGTTGGCCAGAGATGGGGGAAAAGAAATAAAAGAAAAAGGGAGTGAAACCCAAGATTTCCTTCTGTTCTATTGTTTAAAGAGTCGGTAAAAGTTTAGTGTATGGGCTGCCCACATGCACTTGTATGGATGTGATTACGTCCGTTTAAAGATGGGCACACCGAAGCAACCTGAAGGTGGAGCACCATATAAATGTGTGCATTAGTGATTATAAAAGAGAGAAACTTGATTTCATAGATGTTATGTTTTTTTGTAGGGATTTGAGAAAAAGTGACTTTGTCTTCCCTCAGTTACTTTTTCTGTTATAGTGGGCAGGGCAGGTGGGGTTCGGTGAACAAGAATTCTGATGGTATGACTCAGAGCAAAGAAGTACTAGGGAGACCTGTGTATAAGGAAGAAAGTCTTAACCTGAGGTTTACTGGTCCCTTTGGATAAACCTTTCAAAGCTGTATGCTAAATTTTCCATGAATTTGTGTAATTTTTCTGAGGAGCAGGTGTATAGCTTTTATCAGACCCTCAAAGGAATCCGTGGCTTACGAAATCTAAGTCCCTCTCACCACTCTTGGGAACACAGCTTCTGGCGGCACCTGGATGTCATGATATAGAGAATGGGGTACTCAGATTCACACAAGTCTCTGACAGGGAACCTGGTTGTTTGAGTGGATTTCTTTGGGGGGGCAGGTCGACGGCAATGAATTCCAGCATAAGTGAAAACTTACTGGCTGCACCTCCTCGCCATGGCAGAAGTTTATGAAGGCAGATATGAAGGCTGGGCTTCCGTTCACTAAATTGAGGTGAGAAGACCAATCCACTGACCAGACAAACACTGGAAATATTAACTGAAACAGGGCCTCCAACCAATCTCAGACAACAAAGAAAAGTAGTCAGGGCAGCCCAGCAGGTAGTATTTTGAACCTAGGGCTTATCCTGCTCTCAAGAAACATAATAGCAAACAGGAACAAACCTTGCAAAAATGTAAAAGCCTCCTACCAATGCAGGTCAGCTGTGGACGTGGCAAAGAACTGTAGGACCCAGAGCTATCTTCACACTAACACTATCTTTTCATTTGTAATTTCAGCAGATACCTATGGGGAAGTTACTATATAAAGGTACTTTCACAGCTCTTGGGATAGGTAGATGCATAAGACATTATTATTCTTGATTAACAATACACGTAACAAAATTCCAAGAAAAAGACAATACAGGTTCACCTTGCTTTGTGAAACAGATGAGTCCCCAGAAGGCTGTATTTTAAGAGACTAGTCATAGATCAAAGTCTATGTCAAATGTAGGAAGATGAGGAAGTTTGAGGCTAATTCTCTGGTAAGAAAGTAATTCTTTTTTTGTAGAGCTAATAATGACACCCTTTTGTCTACATTGTAAATATAGACTGCCATAGCTGTGATTTTCTTAAAGCACGGTGTACCTATACTCATAATATGTGCATATATATGCACAGAGATTCATCACTATATCCTTAACATTAATTTTCATGTAATTTAAGGACTTGCACTTTCTACTTTGTGAATCTTTCTGTCCTGTAAAGGAAACGAGTTCACTCAACTACACACTATCAAGCAGACAGGTAATCAATCAGTGATCACACATATCAGTTCCAGCTGAGCTCCCGTCTATTGCTAAGATGGTTACAATAACCTCTAACTGTTCCATGTAAGTAGAAATGGCCTCTTAGACGTCTACACCAAAGGTTCGGACAAGGAGGCTCAACCCGTCAGTGGCGATAGCATTACTTTTTTTCCAAATGTGCCTTTGTCAGCAGTATTTTTAAACATGGGCACTACCCTGTACTATATTTTATTGCTAAAAGCATCTTTATTCTCCAGTTTCAGGGATAAAAGGCAATTTTTTAAATGTCATGACAGAAGGTAATTTTTCAAGGTTTTCATGACAGGACATAAAATTAGATTTAAAAAGTATCCAAAATAAGGCCTTGCTCATCAAGATTAGGACTTTAATCTGTGTTTCAGGACATTTGGGCAAAACTCTCCTACCAATATTGCTAAGTTGCCTGAGGAAATATGTTCAGCTTTCACAGAAAATTTACAAACTCAGGCACACATGACTTCACTTAAAAGCTGCCATTAACTGGCTTCCCTAGTTTTGTCTTTTCAGCAGTTCTCACATGAGCAGTGTATTATTATTTGAAATGCCGAATTCCAAAACTCTGTGTGAGTGGGTTTCCCACGGTCTACTCATGGCAGCTGGAGAGACACCTTGTTACTAGGGCATTGTTCCACAGCAGGGGACTCCTTAGGTATGTGTCAAGGGCTACTAGTGGCAATAGAATTAGGGTGGATTTCATAGTAGAAGAAAGAAGAAATGTTTTCCCCTTTTAGTGAAAAGATGCGTAATCTAGAGATGACATTCACTGGGACTTCAGAGTGACACCATTGTCATCAAAGTCCTGCTCTTTGCGAGAATATGTATGTCTGGTTGAGGGGAGGGCTTCTATAGCCTTAAAAATCAGGCACTCCACATATGTTTTTCTTGAATTCTTACTATATGGTATAGAGAACAAAAGAAAGTATGGTTCCTTTCTCAAAGATTAGAGAGGCCAAATACTCAGGAAAGGCAGAATCCATGCTTCATTGAGTTGTTACTTTATAAACTTTATCTGTGAAAGCAGTAATAATAATAATAATGGTACCTACATCCGAAGGTTGTTTAGGGATCAAATAAGATAATGTGTAAAGGGTTTAACAAGTGCCTGACGCACAGTAGGTACTTAATAATACAGGGGTTGGCAAAAGGAGGCTTACACTTGTGAGCCCATGAGAGTTTATTCTCTACTATTATGTATTAATTATTGCATTACTTATTTGTATTACAACCGTAAACCTACTTTTGCCCACCCTTGTGTAATTTTACTTTTTAATTTAATGTTTATTGTGGTTTTTCCCTATCACCATTTAGTCCCCTATATGCCCCTCCCCCCAGCAATCACCACACTGTCGTCCTTGTCCATGAGTCCTCTTCCTTTTTGCTCAGCCCCTGTATATTTTTAAATAGGAAAAGCTTGAGATTACTTAAGAGCATGTAATAGCAAATGAAAATATGAGTATTAGAACAGAAATTCTAAAGTTTCAAGAGTTGTAAAAATATGTGAAATGACACAGAGAAGAAAATGCTACTCGAGTCAGAGTAGGAGACCAGAGTGGTTTCAGCAGATTGCACTGGGAGCTGTTTGGGGGACTTGCTTAGGATTCTTCTTCAGACATTTAGGCATAAGATGATGAAGTCCTAGCTTAGGGTTGTGGTTATGAACACAATTGATGAGAGAGAGCAGAAATATTGCTTAAATCAAAGGAGTTTCTTCCATAATTTGGAGGGCAAGTAATTGCCAGAAACAGAAAGAGGCAAATGTATATCTTATAAAGGTTCTTTTTCCTAGAAGCCCAAAGTATTTTTTATTACAAAAGTGCTGTATTTCTCAAAGTAGGTCTGGTGGTATAGAGTTAGAGTAGTAAACCCTCAGATGACATTTGTTTCTATGCCACTTATTTCAACATAATGCAGGAGAAATATAGGGTTTAGCAGTGAGAGGAAGTGAGGAAGCAACCCTATCACAAAAACAGGTGTCATGCTAAGCATGGGCTTTAGCCTTGGGCTTCCTGGCAGTCAATGAAAAAGAGAAAACAAACCTTCTATGAAGTTTTTCCACCCCAGAGAGAAGGAAGCAAGCTCTTCAGGAGCAGGAAACCTTTTTCTGTGTTTAAAATCTAAACAGATGTAATTATAAACAGCTTGCTTCAAGCTTTGGGAAAGGGGCAAAAACTTAAACATCAGAATTTATTAAGCCATATTAAGTAAGCACTCTCTAATAATTTGCTCCTTACCTGAATTCTCAAAGGGTTTCAGGCCCATCAGGAAATGGACAGTTTTTGGTAAAATGAATAGACACACAGCATTAATGAAGTATAAATCCTCAAACACATGCTTTGTCTAACCCTAGATAGAAATGAACAGTCTATTAACGCCTTTTTTCAGCTTTTGTGAGTGATGGTCCTCCTCATTTTTTAATTTCTGGAGGTAGGGGACAAGTCCATCCAATGAAAAAGAACAGTTAGTAGGGAGCTTGCCTCTGCCTGGGGAATAGAGGGTGGCCAGAAGGGTTAGCGGCCAGGACCGAAGGGGCCCAGCCCTCTTAAAACTCACCAGGGCCTGTCTTCAGCTGCTTCCTTCATCCCAACTGAACCTTCTGGCAAACCCAAGTTTCTTGGAGGGTAGACTAGTTTCTCCCGCCAGCAGTCACTCTCCCAGGAAAGAGGAGTGAGAAGGGGAAGGGGGTGGGGGAGGAGACGGGAAAGGAGGACACAGGGGAGTGAGGGAGAGGGAGGAGGAGGACGCGGCAGAGAAAGCTTTTGTCTTTACACCTCAGCCCCACGTTGGAGTGGAGGTGGGGCGGCAGCACTGCATTTTAGCAGCCTATGTGAGCAGCGCTCTGCCGTGGAAATCTAATTTGACAGAATAGGTAAATAAAATCAACTGTCATCAGCTCCCATTTTATTTACGGGACGAGGTCAATGTTTTTTAGCGTCAAACCTAACAGCTTATTGGAAACGGATTTTAGAACGACTCCATAAAGGCAGTTCTGGAAGTTTGTTTGGTTTTAAATGCCCAAATACGAGGCATTATTCGCAAAAATATCTCAGCGAAGCCTAAGACAATACCTTAGCGAATACATTTGGGCTTTCCGCACAACCTCGCTGGTTCTGGGAATTGGGACCCTGCCGGTGAACTGAACGCCTCTCCGCCCCCCGCCCCCCTCCGCCTCCTGGGCTCAGGGCTGGGACCGCACCTGGGACCCGAGGAAGGGGCGGGCAGCCGGCGCCCCGGTTCCTTTCTCCGGCTGCGCTCCTGCTTTCCTTTTGTTTGGTTGCCTCCTCTTTCCCCTTGGTTGTTGATTATTAGTATTTTCCTAGTTTTCCAAACTAATAAGTGCCACTATCAGGCAGTTGGAAGCTCTCGGAGGCTGCAGGCTTTGCCGCTCGGCCTTAATTGATATTGAACGAGCTGCTGGTAGACGGGAACAGGGCCGCTGCTGGATAATTTGCAGTTTAATCAGCGTTTGTAATGAGAGCGGCTGATTAGGGCTGTTGGAAATAAAAGAGAGTTACAAGGAACGTCTGTCAGAGTCCGGTGATAATTCAGGACTAATTGTGGTGATTAGCGCAAACTGGATGACTTTGGGCTTTGCTAATGCAAAGAGAAACGTGCAGGCTCCAGCCAGGGACCCCTCGGAGAACAGTGCACTGGCTGCGCGCAACTTTGCAGAGCCATTTTCCTACGGGGCTCCGGCGGCGCGGGGACTCGGCGCACAGGGGAGGCGGGGGCCGCAGTGGGGCAAGGGTGTGGTACGATTGGTGGCCCAACACTTTCTAGGGCCAGCTAAGGCCGCGTGGACGCTGCTTGCTGCCCCACCCTATTCTTTTCCCCCCATTTTTTCCACCTGATGCCTCCCTCCAGTCGCCCCGGCTCCCGTTCGCATTCCCCACGCGGCCAAGGAGGGCACGCAGCTGCCCCTTTGACCCTCCCTCATGCCCTCCTCCTCCCACCCGCGCCCCTCCGGGTAAGGAGTGTAGGAGTTGGCAGGGCTCTCCGGACTTCTCTCCCCCTACCTGTCGCCTCCTCTTTCTTCGCCTTCCCCCAGTCCTCTAGGCCCTCACCTGTGTCTCCGAAAGGTTCTGTTCCCTCCCTCCTCCCCAAACCATCTCCCCGGTTGGTGTCCTACAGCCTGCGCCGCCCGGAGTCTTCGAGTGCACTGGGGGAAGAGAACCGCCGCTTATAAACGGCCGCAGTTCTCATTATTGAGGAGTTTCATAACTCTTTAATTCATTTTTAATGATGGCAATAAACATGGTAGTCATTTTGGAACAATAGCTAAAAATCATAGGACCATTACTGTCCATTAAAACAGTGTTTACAGTTCAATGGAGGTTCACGTGGCCCGTAGTCATTCATATCAGCGAAAGGAGAGATTTATAGGTGCGAAAAACCGTTCTCTTTATTCTTTACATAACATAAAGCTTTTCTGAGCAAATGGTTTTAAAACATGAAAGAAGTTCACTTGACTTTTAATCGTGTGAGTAGGAATTAAATAAGGAGCTGTTGTCTGGTGCCTGATTTCTACTTGATCAATAAATCATCAAGTGCCTTGAGTGCTTTATTCACTATCAAATTAAATGAAAAATACTTTAACCTGCGTCCCTGGTGTCGGCAGATAAAGCTAATAATATTTTCTGTTATGTTCCCATTTAGGCATTTAACACAGAAAAATCTACTAGGTCTTGCACTCATCTGTCCCTCTATTACAGAAAACCACATATTTATCCCACACACCTACAGACATAGGGGGTTCTCGCTGTAAAGAAAAAGCTTACTTATTTGCAGTTTTAAAAATCTAACTAGGATTCCTAGGACACCAGAATATCAGTATCCAGCCAGAACTAGTGTGGCCACCCTTGAAAGATCAAGGTGGAGGCGCAGGACTTCCGGCCCCACGGGCACCAGGGGGCTGGCTCCTGCGGCTGTGTTACAGGATTGAAACAACCTTTTACCTAAGTGTTCGCCCTTTTCTCTTTGATTCCAACTCTTAATACAATAATACATCTAAACAGTAGGCCCAAAGGGGCAAATCTCTAGTATTTCCTAGATTTTTAGTTCTAGATTAGATATTATCTATTATGATATATTTTACACATAGCCCTTCCCTATCTTTGGAAGAACAGCCTGGTCAGAAATACTTGCTCTATCTACTACATACCTAGAACCATAACCACAAGGACTGAGTTTTATAGGATAACAGAATTAAAATAGTGTGTTTAAATATCAAACCATTTTGTTTCACATGTCCACAAAGAAAGCAGTTCCCTTAGTGTATACATTTTAGAAAGTGAGGTTTTTTTTGTTTTGTTTTTGTTTTTAATGTCTGGGGTAACCTGATTCTGGCTTGTAAAAAATTTTTGTAAATGCAATAGAATGATATTTATGAAGTTTAATTGCTAACTTAGCAGCTTGGTCACACCTTCCAACTCATTAGATGATGAAATCTCACCTGGTTAACAAATACAGCACTGTGGCCTCAATGGCAAATGCCTGATTATACAGCCAAGCTGCTAATTTACCAAAACCCCCGACCAGGGAGGCCTGGATGGTCACCACTCACTGTATTCATGCGGTAGCTAAGAGAAGGAACTGTATTCCCTGAGCCGCTTTCCAGCTACCCGCAGAATGAGAAATGTAAAATTAGTGGAGGTGTGTGCATGAAGGGAGCTGAGCAATTAGCAAGGCCCGGGCGCCTGCTGGCCCAGAGGGGGCCTGGGAAGGCGAGTGGGGAGACCAGGGCTCGAGGGCAAAGGGCTCCCTTCCTCGAAGCCTGCGATCTGCAGGCCTCGGTGGCGGCGAGGTCAGCGCTTGTGCAGCAGCCCCCGCTGCAACTGCGCCCAGTTAAGAACAATGCAGCTTCCTACCAGCTCTTAGCAACGTGCACCTTTCCGCGATTAGATACCTACCAGGGCTCCAGACTCATGACACGCCTTGGTGTGCACACACTTTGTCTTTCTGTTTCTTCTCAGTTTGGCTCAACAAAATCATGGTAAGCATCCAAACATTGCAAACTCAGCAACTGGTAACATTTCTACCAACTAGGACATCCATTTTAGAGGGAGGGGTCTGAAGCCTCTATGACCTCGTAGTCCCGCTGCCTAGTACCCCATCTTCATTCTCTCCTCTTTCCCTCCGCCCCAGCTCCTAGCTCCCAGAAAGCCACCAGCCACTCTTCTCTGGGGCTGCAAGGCTTGGCTGTGAGTGCAATGCAAGGCGTGAGACCTGTATTTCCCTCCGCCCAGGGTGCGAATGAACATAAACTGGATATTTACAGCAGGAGTGTGCGCATGCACCTCTGCCTGAGAGGGCAGGTTTCTTTTTAGATTCTGTTAGATGCAAGTTGAATTACATGCATTTGTACAGGATCCAAAGCCATTTTGCAGCCGGGTTGTAGCTCTGAGATTGGATGAAGGGGCCAAGGAGAAAGCCCCTCTTCAGGGACTTCATGGCTACCTTTACTTCCTTTTTCCAGCTCCAGGTGGCAAACTCAACCTTTTCCCCCTCCCATCCTCCCTTCAAACCGACCAAACAGTTCACAAACCCTTATTTATTTGTTTGTCTGTGGTTATTGCCCATGTTATTAATTGCACTCGGGCCTTCCTTGCTCTTTGAGAGAGCAGCGGTATAAATTGGCTCTAATAAATATTAGCCGCTAGATTAGGCGAGGTGAAGCTGGCACCGCGCTGTATTTTCGACCTGTAGCCTCAGCGAAGCCGCCAGTTCTGCGCCAGATTAGCCCCATCCATCCAGTGTCAATGGTTGTCTTGTTGAGAAAATCAGTGAGTAAACAGGGCTGACAGAGAGGGGGCCCAGCTGATTACTCATACAAATAGACTGCAAACTCCTCCAGGAGAAGCTGTTTCCAGAGATGGGTTTCTCGCATTGACAAGGCTGCTTCTCCCAGGATCCTGTGTCCTGCTGTTCCCACTTTGTCCTCCATCAATCACACAATTGTGTCCGGGATGTTTTATAGAGTCACTTAATATCCCTGCCTTCATCTCTATTCACTTAGAGAATCATCTGCCATCAGGGCTAAAGGCTTTCTGCAGGATGGGACTGGCGACACACCCGGGCAACAATAGCTCTGGTGGAAGCAGGACCCTGAGCCCTTTCTGATGCTAATAGAACAGCCCCAGGATGTTCCAGTGCAAGACGGCCTTTATTGAAATTGGCCATTAGCCCTTTGTCCACTGCATTAAATTATCCCCTGGGCTAGTCCATGATAGGGGTATGGAGGCCACAGTAAGTTTTCTTTAAAAATTATTTCTTTTCCCCTAAAATGGTTTTTGGATTTGAGAATTACTTGTGGTGAAAGTCATGCATAAATGCTTTCTCTCCTTTAATAAAAAAGGGGAAATATTTTCAGGTTCAAGTGTATAGAGTAATTTTGGCCTTTATTCACTTTCTTTTATTGTCTGTAGTACTCTGCCCCAGCACCCTCCTCCCCCCGCCGCCCTCCCCCTATCCTCTGCCTTCAGACAAGCTGCCCAGTCCTGAGAGGGAAATATTAAGTGAAATTCAGTTCTAGTCTAAACTTACAGCATCTTCTAAGCAGAAAATTTCTACGACTAAGAGGCCAGCTGCATACAAAAATCACATTTTACGGGGGGATTTTAAAGACAGAAGAAAGAATTACAAGGTATCACTCTTTAAGTGGCTCATCTACAAATTAGATTGCTACACAATCAGAAAGTTAATTAATGAGCAAGTTACTAATTAGGACATTTAAAACCAGTGTGTTTATAGTGCCTTACTTAAAAAAAAAAAAAAAAGCTCCTGTAGTTAATTGGCCCACACACTGATCTCATAACTGGTAGTGGAGGTTAAAATACCACAGATGTATTATTTATTATGTATAAGTTCTAATTATGTCACCACTGCATTCCATACTCCATAACTGTCAGAATTTTACAGTTAATTGAAAAGGCTGGCATTAGAAGAATAGAATCAGATTAGTATGTGAAAACCACTAAGTTTATCTACTGGTTTTGAGCATCGCTGCATTTACTTTTTTCCTGGTCAGGGACTTTAGGCAGGGTCCTTACTTAGGTTTTCTGACTGGTCTTCAGGCGTTCCAGCTTTCAGGGCCTCCTTTTTACAAATGGAATTTAAGGTTTGCTTTGGAAAATTAGCTTAGGGTTGAAAACTGAGGGGCAAAATCAGGTTTTAAAGTTTGAGCTCCTGAAGTTTTACCCTTCACTGAAGGGGAGCAATATGTCCAAAGAGAAATGTCTTTTTTTTTTTTTTAAAGCCACACTTAACACTATAGTTTACATTAAAACATGGGTCTCCACTGAGAATTTAGAGACCATTTACAAAGAAGAAGCGCCAAGCTGGTTTCATTAAAAAACAAGGACATGGTCAGGTGACCCGAAATCCCCTGTTTGTTGTATTTCCACCTGGCTAGTCCCTAAGGCACTCACCTTTCTGAAGGTCTCTATGGCCTCCCAAAGCCCAGGCCATTTGCTATGCTTTGGAAGGGAAGACAAGTTTTAAAGCTGCTGGAGTCTTAAGGATTAGAATACTTATCTTCCTCCCTTCCCCCTGAGTCAATGGAAGCCCAAAAGGATCCGAGCCCTCTGCTAAGACTGACTTGGAGGGTGTCATCCTCCGCTCCCCAAACGTGACCTTCCTGGAGAGTGTCCAGGGTTGAGGAGCTTCGTGGGGTGGAGAAGTGGGGGGCTTGTCCCAGAAAATCAGCTTTCTTTGCAGGCTTTGGGCTTTCCACATCGACCTCAAACCATCCCAGCCCTCTCTTTGGGGTAGGTACCACCCAGTTAACACGTCTCTGGGTGTTCTAGAATCTTCAAAGGGAGAAGGAGGACCCTGAGGCCATACAGGGACTCCGGTAAAGGCATTCCAGAGGGAAGTCATGCCCCATAAACAATCAGCTTTGATCTTTCGCCACAGGGGATGGGGGCAACACGCATACCACATGCGCACACACAGGTAAACCCCTGCGAAGAGAGCAGACATAGGTAATTTTAATGAAAGAGGTTCCTGTACCACATTATTAGCAATAAATCTACACCATTCTTTGTTGGTTAAAATCATTATGATCATCATCGCTATCATTACTGAACTCATTATTCTTGTGTTACTATCAGAGTAGATTTATGATAATACCCACCATTACGCCTGAGTTAAAGAAGGTGTAAAGGTTTGATTAATAGCTGCTTTCATGTTTTAATACTCGACATTTTCTCACATTTTTTTCTAAATAAGGACCATGATAATTACAGGCAATAATTACAGCTTTTGTTGGGAGTGTTTAATTAGCCACATACTCATTGTTCTTGAAAGAAAGAAAAGAAAAAAGGGAATTAAAGGATTTGGGAGCAGAATCACTTTCCCAGGCTGGACAGAGTTTGGGCAGGTCACTGCCAGGTGCTTTAACAAACTGAGAGATGGGTCTGCAGCTCCTCCCAGTTGCTGCCTGCCCTGGGTAGTGTTTTGAACGAGACTCGGTGAAGTTGGAAATGAAATATTTAGAAAGGCTTACAAGAAGAAGTGGTTTCACCCAGAGATAGCAGATATCTGGGATTCATTCCTGAAGAGGCGGCTCAGGCCCCATAGTAACGCCTGCGCCTTGCCTGCGCAGCCTCAGGTTATGTGGCACAGATCTACGTGCTTTTGGGCATGAAAATGTCGGAGCCTTGTCTACTCCTGCCCAGCAGACGCCTGCCTTGGGCCAGTCCTCATCAGTCATCCTCCCAAGCCGATTTAGCCCAGGAACATCCCCGGGCTCTGGGCTCCCGACTATTTGTCCCTTAAAGGTTACACGCTGCCTGCCTTGCCTCTCTTTGTCTTCCTCGTGCCCTTTCCTGGCAAAAATGGAGACATCACATCCTTGCCCAGCCCCAGCTCAGTATTTATGAAGGTTTTCTGACAAATAGGCAGGCTTGCCACGCATGGGTGACTGCCTTCATTCCGCACTTGGCTTGTTTACATAGGACCAGCACCATTTCCACGGATTAAACAAATCACAGGGAGAAGGAGACATTTATAATCCTCCAACGAGGCCACCAGGCAGTTTGAAAAAAATGTGCTAGTGAATGTGTGTATGCGCGTCTGTGCAAAGGGAAAACGAATGTCCTCTCCGCGAGGCTGACCTTCGGGAGAGGGTGATCCTAGTGACGTGTGTTTTTGTGCCCATATGTGGGGCACGCGCACAGAGGGCTTGAGTGGATTCGTGCATCAGGGAAACTTTTGGTTAGATTGACATGAAATTACCCTAGGTTTTACCCATCCTGAAGATATACACAAAGGCCAGGGAGCACAGGCACGTGTTCCCCCATCTGGAGTGTGTGTTTGCGCGTGTGCGCGTGCACGCGCTCCTGGATGTAACTGCCCGTGAGACACGGTGCACACGCCACCCTCACAGGACCGCCACCCAGTAGTTAACCCTTGGCAGTAGGGCGGCAAATAGAACAACTCCGAGGAGAGCGCTTTCCCTCTCTTGCAGCAGAGTTGGGTTTTATACCCACCTGGGGGTTGGGGGGACTCGGTCAGGCTGGCGAGTGGGCGGCTGTGTGTGTGTGTGTGGCGCGTGCCCGTATATTAGTGTGTCTATGTGGTGGTGTGTAAGCGAGATTGTGTCCCCCTGTATGTGGCATGTGCGTATGCGATCATGCATATGTGGCGTGTGTGGGTATGGTGTGGGCGCGTGTGTGTGCTGGGTGTAATGTGTGTCCATGTGCCCTGTGCGTGTGCATAGGCGTGTGTGCGAGTACACGCGCGCATGTGTTTACACTTCCAGAAATCACAGCGTTTCTAGGGCTCCCCTCACTTCACCCGGAAGTATTCAATGACCCCTCCACCCAATTAAATAAAACAAAGCAAAAGGACCGAGCAGGCCTCCGCTGGCTCTGCACTTGCTGAGCTGAATGCCGGGTCGGGTCGTACCGGCCTTGGCTGCCCGAGCAAGGTGCTTGACTCCGGTCACCAGCCGCCTCTTTGCGCCGCTGCGGTGCAGCAGACACAGCCGCGGCTTGCGTGACACCAGGCACCCGCCCCTGGCCGCGGGAGGAGGAAAATTCCCTACAAAATAGCAATGGTTCCGAGAAAAGGATCACAACAAAATATTGAATAAATTCCCTTTTAATTTATTTGATCATTCCACATTACGGGGCTATGAATTGCTCAAATTTGATAACAAGTACTCAATTCAACTCATTATGTAAGTTAAATTAGACTTCGATAAAATTTCAGTGGCGCGCAGTGGTTCCTCGAATGAAATGTAATTTGTGCAAGAATTTGTTGTATCTGTCACAAATATTTCCAATTAGCGACCGTAATTATTTGATAGTTTCTGCAATTATGGCTTAAACGGGTGAATTTGGGACTGTGGAGGACCCTAATTGGCCTAAATTTGATATTTTGCATATTTGCATAATGAGGAAATTGGTAGAAAATTGTGTTCATTCATTTGTGAAAAATCCTATGAATTTTATGAATTTGAAAGCTCTGTTTGTGCAGACTGTGACTTTGCCTGCTGATCCCTGAGGAGCTGACGCTCAACGCCTGAATGGGCAGCGCGCCAACTTCGCTGCTCCTGGAGGGGGTGGGGAGGGAGAAAGGGTGGAGGAAGAGGAGAGAGGGGTAGGGGGCAGGCTGCAGTACCCGTGGGCGGAGTCGCATGCTCCGCAGCGGGCCCAGCCACCGGTAGAGGCCCCAGCTCACCCCGGGGGTGTGGGGATGGGTGGGATGGGAGTCGGTGGGGGAAGTTGCAAAGGGTGTTACACTAGCCTGGTTACAAGCGGCTGCCCTGTAGTATAACGGTGTGCGCGCCCGCACACGCACACAAGCACACACACACTTGCTCTCAGTGAGAAATGTACTCAATCCGCCAGGTGGAAGGGGTAATTGTGGAGGGGTGAGGTCTTGAGATGATGGTAACTGTGCACTTGTTTAAGTTAAATTGCCAAAGCTTCTCCTCTCAGTAAAAATGTTTGATCTATGGCGCTGTCAATTTAAAGTGTTTAAAGAGAAGCAAAAGCATAGATTTTAAGCTGCTTTGCCCAGCACCCATTCATCATGCATCAGGGATTTTAAAGTTTCATGGTTGCTGTGGTTTAACATCTCAACTCTCTGACACAAGAATCTGGATGGAGGAAATAACTCTGCAGTCAGTGGCTTAGGACTAAAGGAAAAAGATCATGGCAAAAAATATATACAAAAATAGTCATTTCTGTTAATGCAAAAAGAAGATGTTTTCTTTTGAGGGGACAGGGTATGTTAGTAATAAAATTGAAGCCCACTTTTAATTAAAACTTACTAAAACAATGCCACCAGTCCTTTTGTGGGAGGGAAGTGAGAGACACCATTTAAGAGAATTAAAATGCTGCATGTCCTTTGTAATAAATAATGACTTTCCCCCAAGTGTTTTGTTGCAAATATCCTGCATTTTCATCAAAATGCATCAAAAAATGTCATCCTTTGTTTCTTGAATGTAACAGTTTAGATACTCGCTTAATTGCTATAGATCTTGGATGCATAAAACCGCCCCAAACAGACTCATAGTGAAGAACATGATATCTAGCTTTGCAGTTAAGTGCTCTGTAAAAATGCTCTACTTGCGAACATTACTTTTGCTGGGAAGGACTTTCTTATCTACACAGAAGTGGGTAATGTGAGTGTCTAACAGGCTATAAATGCTTAAGTGCTTTGTTTCACAGTGCATTTTCAGTAAAGGTCAAAATAAATTCATCTTCCTTTAATGCAGTATTTATGTTTGTTCAGGGTTTGGAATAAAATCACCATTAAAAATCCATATAAAAAAACAAATAAGAAAATGGGAGCTGTGTTTGTGGTTGGTTTTTCAGGGATAAAAAAAAATATCATTTGGAGATGGAAACAAACCAATTAGCTACTCAAAATTATATTGCAAGAATGCAAACATATTATTTTACAAATATTTAGAAAGAATTAAATAGGCCCTTTTCAATTTTAATTTAAATATTCTTGGAAACAGGTGACCTTGGTGTCCAGTGATCAGAAACTAGGGCTAATAATATCCTTGCACACCTTACAGGATTTTAATAAAAGATTAACAAGAATATGCCTCAATAAGTCTCCTACATTATATTATTGTTGATATACTACTGTTCCATCGTCATCAGGAACAGTCATAGTATTGCTGTGACATTATTAAGCTAAGGTGTAAGGAAGGATCTTGGGGAAAGGGTTGAAAGTTAGCCCAGACCTCCTTTGACTACAGTGTGGAAAGAAGCAGGCCATTCACATTTACTCTCACTGGCACGAGGGATCAGTGATCACCGTGAGTGGAGTCATCTTCCAATACAAAGGATAATGGTTCGTTCTCTTCTTCATTTAACAATGCATCGTGTTAAATTTGGGGACTATAGATATTATTTCTTTAACTTGTTCGAGAGGTCATGAAGCACTTAGGTGTTGAAATTTAAGGTTGCCTCTGATCATTAGGGTGAACAAGGAACATGAAAGACTCTCACACTGAAGATACGGCGTCTCTGTCTCAAGCTTAGGTCCAAGATACAGTATTAACATTTGCACTGTTTTGTGGCTTCATTTTAAAAACAAAATTAGTCAAAGAAGATTTGGGTGTCAGTATGAATATGTCAATGATATGTCTTTTTAAAATGTGAATATGTTTTTATAGGTGGTTGTACTGAATATGGGTATGATAATATCCCTACTACAAAAGCTTGTTCAGGGTGGTCATAGCCTTGAATGCTAATCATTTTGCTGATTATGTGATCTAAAACTCTACAGTAAAAATCTTTGTGAAAATTGGGATTGAAAAAAAAGGACCACTTAAGTTCCTTCAGATCAAAACCAGTTTTATCAGTTCCCTTCCCTTCCCTTCTCTACCACCTTGCCCAGGAAGTACTCCTTGCCATCATTCTACATAGTTTAGGATCAATTCATATGGTTTAGAGCTGAACATATCATTGTTTTCCAAGTACTAGATCTGATTACATTCATAAAGAAGAGGATTCAGTGGTTTCTGAAACTTCAGGAGATGGCTGCCCTCCTAAGTCCAATCCCCATCCCATGATCAAGTGTGGTCTTTAGTTCCCTGGAGAAAGTCAAGTTGCCTACAGTTTGTAGGCTTGCCCTCAGGCAGAGGAGGAGAGGCTGAAGGGGGTAAAACTATACCCGCGGGCAACCCCCCCACGGGAATCTGGTTCTGGTCCCTTACCCTCCCTGAACATGTTGGGTCAAAGCATTCATCTACCAGCTCCCCCTCACAGCTTTCTAATTTCCAGTGAAATGTGTGCTCAGAACAAGTATTCATACTGTAAAAAATGTTGAAAATGGTAAAATAAATATTCCTAACCTGGTTTATCCATATAATGTTCAAATTTTGGTTAGTTTTATACATTTTATTTCATTGCATCTGTTTCTCCCTCTCCTTTGCTACCACCAACTGCTCTGTCCAGGCCATCAGTGTATCTCAGTTGGACTATTGCAGTCGGGCCTCCTCACTGTCCTCTCTGGCTCTAGTCTCTTCCCCAACCAGTTCATTCTGCTTGGGGCTGACAAGTTAAGACTGTTAATGTCCTACTATTATCAAATCCCTCTCCTACACAAAATATTTCAACAGCTCAACTTCCTGACGGATGAAGTCCAAACTTTGTAAACTAGTTTTCAAGCCTTTCCACAATCTGACTCCAGCCTCCATATCCACACTTATTTTTCACTGTTCACTCATGGAGCCCTGTTTTCCAGAAAGATTTGTTTTAGAACACCCACTGTGTACTTCAACCACATTTTCCTGTACCAGGAGCACTCTCTTAGAACCTCTGTTTGCCTGTTTCCTACACGTTATTAGAGATCCAGTATAATCCTGACCCCTCCATGAATTAACTCACTCTTTCATTCAATAAACATTCATTGAATGTGATAAGCACTGTGAAAATTGCTGGGAAGACAAAGAGGAATAGACCAGGCCCCATGCCCTCAATGAAAAAGACAACCACGTAGTAGCCAATAACTCTGCCACGCAAGAAATCCTACCTATGACTGAGATACAGAAAAGGTGCGGTAAGATCACTTCAATCCAGTCATTGCTCCCTATTCTTAACTCTTCCTATTTTAAACTGATCATGTCCATTGGAAGCTCACCTATACTGTTTAGTTCTATTGGTAAATTCTACTCTTTCAATTTTTATTTATTAATTTGAGGAAGAGAGAGAGAAAGATCAATTGTTGTTCCACTTATTTCTTCACTCATTTGTTGATTCTTGTATGTGCCCTGACCGGGGATCAAACCTACAGCCTTGGTATATTATGATGATGCTCTAACCAACTGAGCTACCTGGCCAGGGTTGTAAATTCTTGGAAAATAAAAACCTGTCAATCCTTTTGTGTCTCTCAGAATCCCCAGCACCATGTCTTGGAACATCAACAGTAATTAACCAATAGGTGGGCATGAGTGTAGTTGTATCATTGCCACTTTCAGTCATATGAGTAAAACCTGGTCCTTCTGCAGAGTGGAGGGACCACCATGAAAAACAGCTGTGGTCTCTTCCTAATATTTCCTGACTCTGTAAGAACCCTTAGGCCCATAGGGCCACAAGTAGGCACCCAGATTTGTGGACATAACTTTGTTTGTGGTGGCTTATCCCAGGTGTTGTAGATCGTGTAATAAGAAGCCAATGAATACTGGGGCAGGGGTTGGGGGTGTGGAGGGATTGAGCAAAAAAAAAAAAAGTGAGAGGAAGAACTCATGGACACAGACAACAATGTGCTGTTGTGGGGGTGCGAGAGGGAGGGGTGGAGATGAAAGAGAGTATAAATAATAACGGGGAAAATACAATAAAAATTTTTAAAAAGAATCAAAGAATAATGAGTAAATAAAGGGAACTTCAATTGTTAAAAAACTCTTAAAATTGTTGCCTAGTCCTGTCCCCCAATCACCATCATCACCCCCGTATCTCCACCACCAAGCCACCATCCCCGCTGCACTTGCCGTAATTGTCAGTAACAGAACTTCTTCATCATGGGCTAAATCTGGTGGTGTATACCAACCACCTCTTACTACTGACAATAGTAGACACTGTCCTCATACAGAATGTTAAAGGACTCTCTTATAATTCAGTGCAAAGTAGCATTATGGAATTGCAATTCAGCACAGAACTAAAAGGGTACTAGGTTTAAAACGTTCACTGTTGACACATGAGCCTTTTTATAAAATTGGGAAATACAATAAGTATTAGGACATTTCTTGTTCAGGATTGGAGTAGGCTCATCACAGGTGGAGCTGATAGATCTCCACACGAATGATGTTCAACAAGAGGAGCCGAAGCCCGTTTTTGTGGCTGTAGACACATCAGTAAGGCTGCTGAGAGGGGACAGGCGGTGCTGATCACTGTCCTTGTTCCTGCCAAGCCGAGAGGGTCTTAGGCTAACAGGCGTGACAAATCAAATCTCATGTCCTAGAGAAACTTCCAGTTACATATGGTGGATCAGACATATACACTGGTCTATGCTCTCCATCAAAGACCCTCAAAAATGAGTAAAGAAGGCACCAAGCAAAAAGGCAGAAAGCTAGAGAGGAGGTGATGGCAGAGCAGAAAGGCGAACAAAATTTTGAAAGGTAGAATGCAGAAGTACAAGGAGTAACTGACTTTGCAGAACCCCCTAAGGCTGGCACTTGAGCCTACAGTGGGGAAACCAGTAAGGAGCAAGGCAGCTCCCACCACAGAAGCCTGCAGGAGCAGGGACCACTGGGGTGTTGGTGTGGGAGGGACTGCAAACAGGAGGCAAGGAGCATGGCCAGGGGTGTATTTTAAAGATAAAGGAATCTCTATAACCCCCACTTCCCTAGAAGTAGATGAGGGATTTTTCTCTTTGGAAGTGTTGAACCAGAAAGGATTTGGGGACATCAGTTGGTGTAAAGATGAGGCAGAATGTTAGAAATGGTGGAATGAAGTGAAAGTCTGCATACCGAATGGTGAGTTTGCCAAACCCTCTTGCCCTGTTCTCCAGTCAGCTTTCAGACAACTGGGAGCCAGCATTTTTTCCTTTCAGGAGGGAATCTGGAGGATTCTTCTGTCATAAAATTGCCTGCAGACATTGGCCACTGGATTTCCCCGAAAAACAGTAGCTGGGTCCCCACCTGATTGTTGTACACTAAAACCCACCAGTCAGAAAGCCCCGCCTTGCACACAGCACTTATCACCAAAATTTTAGTGTGTTCCTTGCTTATTTATTTATGTATTTATTTTAGTGCTTCATTTTTAACTATAATTATACAACCAAAGCCCATCAGACATTTGAGGGAAGCTGCTAATGGAACAAGCAGAGCTTGAAACAAACGCACCGAATAAAAAGGAACTCGGAGAAAACAGACCAGAGCACAAACAACTTAAAACACAACAAATAAACAAACTGCAATTAGGAGATATGAGACCATGCTGAGGCCACAGAACAGGACCAGGAGGACATTAGAGAGAGAACGTTCAGAGAATGGGAAAAAATGCTGGGAGTCTACAAGTATACAAGCAGAAGTAAAAGATACAATAGAAAGGCTATAATATAAAGTTGAGGAAATTGACAAAAAATAAATTTAAAAAAGAGATGAAAGACAAGAAAGAAAAGAAAATTATTGCTCAGAATTTTAGGAATTCTAGAAGTAGATAAAAGAGAAAGATGAAGAAAATTATCAACTAAAAGACACGAGAAAATTTCCTAGAGTAGAAGGGTGTATGTTTTCAGACTGAAGTTGGAGAATCACGAACTTAAAAAGACTTCTCAGCAAGGCCCGTCACCAGCTGAAACAGTGGAAGCAGTTGCGTTTGGGCAACAGGGTCAAGAAGGTGAGGGATGGGGCTGGGGACTGCTAGTTGTCACTGTAAGCTTTGTTGTACAATCAGACATTTTATATAGTGACATGTATTACATTGGTAGAAATAAACTTCAAATTAAAATTTGCTACTCAGAAGGAAACTCAGACTCAACATTGGGAAAAGGAAGCAAATATTAGGACTGGCTTAGCAATATTACTTGGTGTGTTGCCACCAGACATCCCTGAGAGTCTGCTTCCGTTTCCCTCACCCCGAATATGTGCTGTTTGGCTTAAATAGGAGTGTAAGGCCTGAGTGCCCACTCACAGAGCACAGTCGGTTGATATTAATTTGGGTTGTGCTACTTAAAACATGGGTTCAGTTACAATAATTTGTAGTTTTGCAGGGGTTTGAGCTTGAAATGGCTGTGTTTCAAAGCTGGTGTGCAAGAAGGTAAGAGCCAGACAGTCTGTGATCTCTGAAGTCCTAGGCAAATAATTAAAATTGAGAATACCAAGTCAAGAATGTCAATAGTCTACTGCTATTTATAATATATACAGTATGTATAGTATTACATGTGCATTATGGTTATAACTATTTAAAAATGTAGACATATGGCCAATGCTACCTGGAACACAAAAAATAAAGATGGTTGTGTGTAGGTGAAATAACTCTAAGTAAATATTGTAATAACTCTGTGTGGTGCCAGGTAGGTACTAGAAATATTGGGGGAACATTTTGTAAAGTGTATGATTGTGCTGTATAGCTGAAGCTAATGCAAAATAATATTAATTATAAAATAAATAAGTAAAATTAAGTAGAAATGCAAGAAAACAAACAAACCAGCCTAGGTTTGAGTCTGTTCTGCCACTGAGGACTAGGTAACATCATCCATGTCCCTTATTTCTCTGGACCACAGTGTCCTTATATATAAAATTAGTAGGTAGCCAAGATCAGAAGTCACAAATTGGCAGCCAAGAAATGAAATCTGGCCCATAGGTATATTAGGTCCACATGGTGTTTTACAACATTAAAAAAATCAAGATATATCGGTCTTTTCTTTAAAATTCAGAAAATCCCTGCAACAGTGAGCTGGCACTCCTTCCTGGCCACAACTCGCTGGGGCTGATGGGGCAAATACTGTCCAGGTGGCCACAGGCCCCTCCCTGTCTATCAGCTGCTGAGCCCTGCTAGCTATTTGAGTTTGAGAACCTTGGGCTAGGTGACTATTTAGTCTCTCAAACTCTAACATTTCATCCATCCATTTGATCATTTGTTCATTTAATGGACTTTCATTGAACACTTTCTATATGCTGCTATGTTTGACACTGAGGACACAAAGATGAGTAAGACAGAGCACTTGCTTTCAATGTTTGTCATCTATGGGGAGCACTCAAAAACATTTACAACACTGAATATCTGCCAAAAGAGGTCATGTGCAAGGGATGAATCATTTCATGGGAGAGATATCAGGAATCTTTACAGAAGCTGCTGATATTTGAGCTGGTTCTTGGAATGCATCAGGTGGGTAAAGTGGACAGCCTAGGTCTTGCGTCTAAAACAACATGGACTAACCCACCATTCTTAGTGGTATATGATATTCTACCTGAGAATCTCAGTGACACTCTGAACCACTGAGAAGAAAGCTAGGGATATAATATAATGTAATGGCGTGTCAGAGCCCTCCAGTCGACCACCAGGAACCGAGGGGTTTGTTCACTTACTGCAGTGAAATAGAACATGTGCCATGGTGAACCATGAGGCACCTCAGGAAGAGGGATTAGAAAGGACTTGGGTTTGTGTCCAGTGATGGGGGACAGTTTGAGGAAATGGGGCTTGGCTTGCATTGTATAGTATCAGGAAGTAGGGCAAAATACTGAATACATCTTATTGAGAAGATGAGAAGAGCATAGTAAGGTTATAGCTATAATCAGCAGTTACTCCCATTAGCCAGATAGAGGGATGTCTGGTCATTTTTTGGTTTGAACAATGTTCTTCTTATTGTTTTCATCCATACTTGATTAAGGGGAGGCTTGTTTTGTTTAAATGCATCATGGTCACAGAATGGCCTTGTCTGGGCCTGGTACTCTGTGAAATTGCTCATGTTCAACAGGAGATGACCAAGGCCCAGTTGCAAGTGCCAGGCCAGCATCTGACGTCAGAGGCAGCTTTTCTGTTTCCCAGCTGTTAGTGTCTTTGAGCATTCAGAGGCTGAAAAGCCTTCTTTCAATTTCTCTCTAATTCTCTGAATTCACATTAAATTTAAGCAGACTTATTTGTCCAATGCTGAAGGACTGTGCGTAGCAGCTCTGTACTGCTCCTCTTCTTGGAAAATACTCCTGGTCAGTCCTGACCCTGTCCTGGACCAGGTCTTCACGACCTGGGATCACACAGCTTAATCTGCCACGCCTCTTCTCCATCAATTTTCACTGATAGAGATAAACAATTCCTTTCTGCATAAACATAGAGTTTCTGTCTTGTCACTAGTTCCCTTAAGAGCATTTTTTTATACCAAAAAAAAATCAAAACACTCACACTTAATATCAATCCACGAGCACAAGGCTCTCAAAGATGGAGATGTCTAATTCATCTCCTTATCACCAGTTTCCCCTGAGCCTAGTCCATCTTCTCAGAGTCACTGTCCAAAATTTCTATTTTACGTAGTCTGTGCCAGTTCCCAGCCTTCCCCCTCCTAGAGAGAGAGCATGCTCCTTGTCATAACACTCCTTGTCATAAGATCCTTGACGGTGCAGCCCTAGCCTACCTATCCCATCAGTGTCACCTCCCACCAGACTGTAGGTCATCCCTGCACACCCAGGAACTTCCCCAGCCACTCTTCCCTCTCCACTTTGCCTGGTTAGAATTCATTTTTGATGAGCAGTAGAGTTAGTAACTCCCTTTCTCTCTTAATGGCACTTATTTTTCACATATCTAGGGCTGTGCATGTCTTGTTGGGCTGGGATTTTGATCTGTCTCTACAAAAGGTGTTATGTCTTGATATTCCCAGTGCTCAGAACATAGTACTTGCTCCAAGAATGCATGAAAGAGAACATGTGTGTGTGTGTGTGTGTGTGTGTACACACACACAGAGGGTCCTTTCAAGCCCACTCTCCTGTGGTAGCACTCCACCTGGGTTAGAACAGCTCCAGTGGTGGGAACATCACTCACTCCCAAGGTGACCTTTCAAACTTTTAACAGTTTTGTAAGAAAGTTCTTCCTTGTATCAGTCCCAGATTTTCTCTCTCCCAAATCTAATTCCTTTTCAAGCATTTGAAGTCAGAACTTACATCCTTCTTGTCTTCTCTCCTCGAGGAAGACAGTAATGTTTTCGCTATGCTGATCTTTCCTCTGGACACATTCCAGTTGGTCTGCATCCTTCTTAAAACATCATGACCAGAGCTAGGCAGGATTTGTCAGATGTGGTCTGAATAGTTCAGAGTAAAAGAGAACCATCAGCTCCTTTATTTTAGCCTAAGATCCCTTTAGAATCAGGAGTGTCTGACCCACAGCCTATAGGCCACATGTGGCCCAGGATGGCTACGTATGTGGCCCAACACAAAATTGTGATTTTACTTAAAACATTATGAGATTTTTTTGTTTTCATTAGTGTTTGTGTATTTAATGTGTGGCCCAAGACAACTCTTCTTCTTCCAGTGTGGCCCAGGGTTGCCAAAAGGTTGTACACTCCTGTTTTAGGTTATTTGGTCCTATTGCCAGTGAGTTTACAGTCAATTTAAACCCTTTGCCTTTTGTGATTTTTATCTGTTTTGTAAGTGCTGTGGCTAATTCATGCCTCTCTCATCTTAACTTGCACAATTGATTTTTTGGAACCATGGGTAGAACCTTGCATTCATCCCAATTATGTTTCATCTTGTTATATTTAGTCCATTATATCATTTCGGGCAAGTACTTGTTGCATCCCAGTTCTTATCCTGATTGGCAATATCCGCAAGTTTTTTGCTCATGCTCACTCTGTCATCTTCCAAGTTGATATAAATGCCAAACAGGACTGCGTTACGGTCAGAGCCCTGTGGCTGACCAGCCCTCATTCCTTTTCCAACCTCCATATTTTCTTTCTCTCTTACACTCTTTCCTGTCTTGTTCCAGAAAGATGCAAAACAGCTGCTCCCTAGGGCTTAATAATACAAACCCCTCCCAAGAGGCCATGCCTCCAAATTGGCACCCTTTCAAGATAGTCATTTAATTGGTTAGATTCCACCTAATGTCCTGACATCACACCCATTGTTTTCTCTTGTCCACAGGACACAATAAAAGGTAATCCCCCCCTAATTCCAGATTGATTAGGCCTATCAAATGTCTGTCCAAAAAAGTGTTTTTTTTTGTTGTTGTTGTTGTTGCAATTTGTTCTGAAGACCTAGAGGCCAGTTTCTTCTAGGACCTCACAGTCCATCCCTTCAGTACTCTTCTTGGAAATACTACTGGTCAGTCCCGACCCTGTCCTTGATCAGGGTTTCATGACCTGAGATGTTCTAGATTTTTCTTTGGAACAGACAAGCTCTTCTCTCTTTGACAACCCCAATGATATTTACACGTTTCCTGTCTTGTAAAACACAGAAAGGAAAATATTGGTATCCATTGAGTATGCAAATGTAGTAACTCTATAGTGGCATTTTCTTAAGGTTTTGTTTTGTTTTTTAAAAAGGAAGTCTAATTTCAGCTGGGAGACTCCACGACTTTAAGGTACCTCATGAGGAACACACCAAGTGCAGGTTTCAGACACTGCATATAGTTCAGTGAAGACCTCAGGCTCTCTACCTGCCTAGAGTTGCTTCAAGGTCTCTCTCCTTCCCTTCATTCTTACCTGTTACAACTCAGCTTTGAGGAGGTCACTGAGAGCACTTTGGTGACTGAACTGGATGGTCTAGTTCAAGGAGTAGGGCCTGAGAACCATACATGATTCTAATCAATGATCATAAGTCAGCCTTTCCGTCAGTGGAATACATTTTAGTGCATTTAAAATCTGAGCCTGAAGATCCTACTCTAACCAAAACCTATACCAACGTATAGAATAAATGGCAATGAATTCACTAAGAGAGTTTGACCCTCCTCTCCTCTCCCAAAAGCCCTCATGAGTTGCCGGTCAATTCTATTCTTTCTTCTAGGAAAAAAAAATACCCAATAAATTCTAACATTAATAATAGAGGTAAAGACTATGCTAAAATTGGAAAGCCTCATAGAACTTTGGGGTTCAGCAAAAAGACCTAAAGTACTTCTCTCAAAGTCAGTTCCATCTTCACTTCCGTAAGTAACCTTCACAGGACTCTCCCCAGGCCAGGCTGGTCCCCATGACATACTGGGCACATCTCTGTCCCTGCCCTGCCTCAGAATTTTGAAACAGCCTTTGAACATGTTCATTTGCCCACACTGCACCTGGACTTTGGCAAAGGGCAGGAACTTTCTTGTTCGTCCCAGTGCTGCTGATGCCCAGCACAGTGCCTGGCATGGAGCAAAGGTTCAGAAAATATCTGCTAAGCTTCATGGAGCAATTTCTCAAGCCTCTTAATTTCATAATGTCCACTGTACATTTTGCTCAACTCACCCTCTCCCTTAATTTTAAAGGCCACAGGAAATTTAATACATTATTTCAGATTCATGAACACTTTGCTCATTACATTAGTCTTGTGAAAGGAGTACATTATTTTTGAAATCTCGTTAGAAGAGAGCAATCTTTAGCTGCTGAAAATTTCCCAGAGATTCCTGGAGCTTGTGAGGACAGGGACACACCATACCTTTGGGTTTCTTAGACTCCAGAGTGTTGATGAGAAGCAAAACCTTGAAACATCATCTCATCAAACCCCTGAGTTTGAGGAACAAAAACTCAAGCTCAGAGAAGTAGAAGGACACACAGTGAAGAAGTAGCAGAGCCAGGACTAGAACTCTAGCACTGTGAGCCTAATTCCCTTCTCATGACCTTTCCCTTGTTCCCCTCCCGCTACGAATCTAATGAGATCTGCTCACTGGACCTTTGGCTTCTCCATCACCTTCAGGTAAACTGTGTTCCCTTGCTTAGGCCAGTGGCTAAGGATCCAGATGTGTAGTGGGGCTGAGGCAGGCCCCCCAATGAGGAGCAGCCTACGCTGGTCACTCAAGGGTATGGGGCATAACAGGCAAACAAGTGAGACATTGCTTAGCATCAGCTACCCTGACAGTGACTAGTTCACTGCATGCGCTCACTGTGGCACTTAAGGGGTCCTGTCATCAACCTTGTGAAGAGTGACTCACTATTATTCTTCCACACATGGATGAGGAAACAGGCTCAGACGTGGCAGGTGGGAGCAGTCTTTTTTAAAATCAGAAAGGTACTGATTTGCTGTTGTAAGGGTCGGGGCAGTTGGTGGGATGGGGCTCTTATGGCCTGGAGGGAGTTAAGGTAAATGCTGCTCCAAGAAGCCCTCTCTAGGGCAGGCAGATGGGGATTCCGCAAGCACAGAGACCCTGGATAGGGCTGTCCTGAGCTGTAGGCACACTACGAAGGCAAGCGCCATAGGCAGGGGTCCTTCCCCTAATGAGCTGGCCAGGCATGCATCAGCTTCAGGCTTTATTCCAGTTAAACATCTTCCACCGAAGGAAAGAAGCACCCTAGCACTCTTGGCTTCTGTGGGCAATGATCCACCCACGGTGCACCATGGGAGGTCTCCTAGGTGCAAGTGATGTCTAAGCAGAGACTGAAGGCAGACATCATGCAAAACCACCTTTCAGTAGGCCCTTTTACAGTCCACTGTCCCCCAGACAGGGTGCCTAGTGAGAGTGCCAGATGTACACAGGCAGTTTCTGAGGACGGAAAATTCCGAGACTTCTTTAGTCTCCAACCTCCACTAGCCAGGTGAAAGAAAGCCCATCATCAGTAAGGATATTCCAAACTACAGATGCTACAGTGACAACAAATTATATGTCCCAGAGTTCAAGGGGAAAGCACAACTTTTCAAAGAAACTCTATCTTCTTGGTGGGAGGCGGGAAGTTTGAAAGTCTGAATATAAGAATTTGTCACAAAAGCAATTACATCATTGAAACATTTAAATAATTCAGTCAGGCTTCTCCTCTTCCTATTTTCTGAACGTGATTTATTTATTTTTTGGTAGTCAAATAAGAA